>PVKZ01003280.1:0-144930 GCA_004027375.1 Macroglossus sobrinus
CTCCATCGAGTTGTGTTTAGTCGCGTTGCATGGAATTAGGCTCAGTTAGGTTTCCTTTAAAGCTCTTCCTTTTACGTTCCTTTCGGGAAGATCTGTTGCTGCGAGTACGTGGCTGTATAGATAACCGTGTTTTGGCTTATTTTTTATAGATGGTAGAAACTGTCCCTCCAGCTGGGCCTGAGGCATCTGAGTCCACAGCGGATGAAAATGAAGATGATATTCAGTTTGTTAGTGTAAGTAGCAATGACATTCAGTTTTTCCCAGAGTCAGAGACTGTGCGTGGTAAGCCATTATGTGATTAAACCTCACTTGTTCATCATTCAGCAAATATGTATGCATGTCTCATAGGTACTAGACAGTGTGAGCTTGGCATAGGATGAGGAAATTTACCAAGAGGTCCCTGAGCAATTACTGCTAGCCATCATAAGGACTGTGGCCTAAAGTACATGTTGTACAGTTAATCACTCTTCTCATGCCTTCATTTAGAGCCATTTTATATGTAATCTATGCAAAGTTTTGGTCTTTTAAGACTGTTTTGAAGTGGGGGTAAGAATATCTTCTAAAAGATGACGTGAGGGAGAAGGATGTAGAAAACAAGGATTGCAAGAACTTAAAACCTGAGCATTATGTACCTTAATAAGATAAAGGTAGATAGCTTGAAGATGTCACTTACCTCTGAGGTCATGATGTTACAACATAGTACAACAATTGATGTTCATAATGAAGATCCCTGCATCACCAGGAACTTACTGTATTTTCTAATTTTATTTTTTTTGAGACAGTCGTTTTCAAGCATTTGTATGTATAGGTTCCTAGGCCACATTCTGGACCTATTGATTCAGTTTGAAGGTGGGGCTTAGGAATCTTCATTTTGGAACAATGCAAGGATGGACAAATTTCCAAACCACACTTTATAAAGCACTGGTTTGGGAAAAGGATAGTATGACATATTTTGGGATGATTTTCACCCAAAACTGTTAAAGTATCACAAAGACTCTGCTTAAAGTAGTATTTTAGCTAGAGAATACTTCCACTCTAAACTACTCATTTTGAATGCAGTAGTTAGTTGAGGTTTGCTATTAAGAGTGTATAATTTTTTTTTTATTTAAGACAGCATCTGTTGTATATTTGCTTGTTGATTTTGGGTCATCTTTGTAAAACTGGCTATTAAACAATATCTTCTAGTGCTCCAGCATTAGACCTTTGTGGTGATCCATTGTTGTGTTTTAATCGGTTTGTTAATAGGAGTTGTTCACTAGATAATTTTTTGGCTTTTTCCTCAATGCTAGTGCATATGGTATTCTGTCTTTTTCATTTTAAACTTAAGGATCAGAGGAAGGGGTAGAAGAATTATATCCTGCCCCTTTATTCCCTGTGGACTGAAGTATGCTAACAGGATTCTATGTCTCTTTAGGACAGATATTTTAGGTTCTTCTTGAATATAGATATATTCGTGAATCGAGAATATTTATTTTGATATTTTCTGCAAGTAAAGTAAGAATGACACACTTTTTTCTAAGCTATGGGCCTTCCTTTAAAAGTCACAGACTCCACTAAAATAAGATTTGAAAACCATTTTTTTTTTAATACTTAATGGAATGAAGAATTGTAGTGTTTTGATACTCAATGGAATGAAGAATTGTAGTGTAGCTTGTGACTAATTAGTATTAAATTGAAGTTTAAAAATAATTTTAAGTTTTATTTTAAATGTAGAGATGTTATATCTTTGCATCAGAAATAAAAAATATACAACCAATGATTTGTATATTCAACTTGCTACATCTTATATTTATCCCTATTTCCAAATATAGGTTCAAAGGTTTGATAGTTGCAAATGGGCAAATGAGTTATATGTATTAAATACCATTACAATACTAGAAGAAATCTATTAAAAACATTCCTCTCTGCCTTTTTCGTGACAACACTAAAATGGCAGGAATAACCTTAATTCAATTTTAGAAGGCATTTAGAGATAATTTTCTACTTCTTTGATCCAATCTTATATTTGGCTCCTCCAGATATTACTTATACAATAATGATAAATAGTTCTATGCTTAAGATTTCTTCAGAAACCAAAAAAGCATTATGATGTCATTTCTTGATTTACTCTGGTTTGAATTTCTTAGTTCGCTGTTATTAATTTAATTTTCTCATCTTTATTCCACATGGTAGCACAGTCTGTGGTTTGCAAAATGTAGAAACTGAAGCTAAACATAGCATGCTGAAGGAAAGGGATAATATAGATGTAGGAGTGCAAAAATGACCTCTTTCATTTAAATTTTTTTGGAATATAACACAGTTCATAAATGTACTGTTTGATTTTTGCAAAGCCAATACACCTGTGTAAACAGTGATTGGATCAACAAACAATGTTATAACAAAAACTTTTTATTTAGGTCTTTTCCTCTCATTTTCTGTTAAGTTTAATGATATGACTCTATTCAGCCATCATCTTCATGTCTTTCTTTGAAACTGCAGATACTGTAATTTACTCCCAGAAAACTTTTAGCTAAGAGCTGACGACATGATTTTGCACAGTGCTACTCTGGATATAAAGGTATAAAAATTGCTGAGGTGGTTTATCATAATCTTGAGAACAGCACATGAAATTTAGGTTTCAGCCAAGATTATTGGTATAATGTGGAATCACTGAACATGTACAAATAGTGAAGGAAATCAAGGTATAATTTCATAAATAACATCAGAAGCACTAAAGTCAAGTGATAATACTTAACTACAGTAGAAAGGGTTCATGGACAAAAAATTAGGGTATCTTTTGGCTGGGTGTCTTGGGACTGTACTTAGCATAATAAAAATAATGTTGGAATCTATAACATGCAAAGTCATGAATTAAGTAGATTAATTGGAAATACATCCTACCCATAAGTATCAGTGCAGGAGATGAAATAGGAGATGAGAACTGTATAAATAGTTTTAGTAGAAAGTTCTTTTATAAAAGTACGTGGTGCTATAAAAAAAAAACCATAAGATTTTTCATCTTATTACTTTGGTTAGGTAACCTTTAGTATTTGTGTGTGTTTAAAAAGTCATTTTGAGAAGAAATAAGGAAAGGCGTCAAAATTGGGAAAGCAGGGTTTTGTGTCTAGATCTGGACAATAAAAATTTTTTTTAAGTAAAGAGGGAAGGATGGGCCAGATAGTATAGATCTTGAATTGTGGACTAAATTTGAACTTAAAGTAGGCAGTTGGGAACCATTTGAAATTTTTAAACTGGGCAGGACTACAGAAGTAAACTATGTCCCTAACTTCTCTACATGGGTGGGGGCCGGTAGTGGTGGTTGGGACATGAATTATTTAGGGTTTTAGATTATATTTTTGCATTTGTGCCAAAGCCATATCCTTTGTTTTAGGCCAGAGTAAACTTTTTTGGGTGGTGGTTAGGGCTTGGTATACTATATCTTAGTATATTAACATCACTTTTCAGTTAGTAGGTAATTGGTGTTTTAGTTTTATATGAGAATCAGTTTTCTGGTAAGAAGAATGAAAGCTGTTTGTTTCACTAAAAAAAATTTTTTTAACTTAGAATATTAATTTGATTCAACTGTGTTTCTAATCTGTTTTGCTTGTGCCTGTGCTCCTGCCCCTAAATTGTGTGGCCTTGGAAATATAATCCTCTGATTTTGTTATTGGTACAGAGGAGATGGGACTTGCTACAGAGGTTTTCTAGTTGATGGATGGAGCACATTCAAATAAAATATCTTGTAAATGGAGGACCACATGCATTTATACTTGTTAAGGATACAAGCAGTCATTATAAATACTCTAAGAAATTATTTCTACTTGATTTTGTATTATAAACATTACTTCTTTGGGGGTGTTAACTTGTTTTTTGATTAGTATTCTGAATTATTTGGAATTGGGCAAAATAGCAGATAGTCTTTTTCTCATTGAAAATTATCTTAGAAACTTAGGTAGTAAGCACTGGTTTAAAAATAGTATGTGTATTTTGAACTACCTTAGAGTTGCATTGACCACATAACCAATTATGTGTTTAGAGAACCCGGTGTACCTCACTTGATTTTCTTGTTTGTTAAATAGGATAATAGTAATAATTCAGTATCTCATCTTATAAAGTAATTGTGGGGATTAAAAGAAATCATATTCACAAAAAGTTTAGCACAATCTCTGTACAGGTCTCAGTGACAAATGTTTTTGATTAGCAGTAAAATAAATAGAGCACTAAAATATTTTGCTAGAAGTTTGATAGAAGTTTTTCCATAACCATTGTGGAAATTAGCTGAAGCGTGGAGTATTTGTTTATAA
Organism: Macroglossus sobrinus; assembly: GCA_004027375.1. Classification (NCBI taxonomy): domain Eukaryota; kingdom Metazoa; phylum Chordata; class Mammalia; order Chiroptera; family Pteropodidae; genus Macroglossus; species Macroglossus sobrinus. Next base: position 4,284 of record PVKZ01003280.1, read on the forward strand.
GTAATCTTTTCTTTTGTGAGACTTCTCTTTATTTTCACTCAGCCTCTGCCTTTTTGGGTGTCTCACATGCTTGTCATCATCCTCTGCTATTCTGTCACAACTCCGTAATCATTTGTTGAGTAAATGACTCCTGATTTTTCTTTCCTCTGGATTTCATATCCTGATTCTTTTTATTCTTAGTGTGAATGACATGAAGTTGTCATTGTTTAATTCAAAAGTGGTTGCATATCAGTCTAACAGTTAATTCCTTTAGTAAATTTCTGATAGTCTTCTCTTACCTATTTTTACACCTGCCTCTTCTACTCTTTCTGCATCTACTTTGTAATCCTATTTGTAACCATTTTCCTTATTCCATTTTTTCCTACCCATTCTACTTTTTGCTTTGTGGCCTGTTACCCTCTGTCATTCTCCTCATTTCTTTACCTACTGTCTGTTCATGGAAGCTCTGCCCCTACATCTGTATATTTCTGGTAACCTGGGGACTATCTCGATGTGCTGTTGTTATGGACATGCAATAACATTTCCTAATGCATATTTCTTGAACAGCTCAACCTCAGGTAATTATATGAACAGGAGAACTTATTTTTATCTCCTCTACTTCCTTCTTAGATTGACCATGTGATTTTGATAATACTAGTGGTAGGTTTTAGTCACTTGTTTATGCGATTAATTTAGGTGATGCATCTCTGTTGACCATACATTGGGGATTATCTGTCTCTCTTTTCCTCTTTTTTAAACTTCTATTTTTTATAGTGGTGGCAAAAATCCCAATTACTTTATTCCATGATCTTTGCTCAGAAGTTATGCTTTCTGGTTTTATGTCAGTGGCTGGATCATGGTTTTATGTAGTGACCTGCCAGGATAGCTATTTTCTACTTGGGTTCTTCCCTAGTTGTAGCCTAGCGGGGGAAACAAGCTATCTTTGAGACTGGTTGCTTCTTTCAGGAAGAGATCTTTAATTAGATCTTAGCTTCTGTCTCCTGACTCTAGGGTCTCTCTTTCTGTTAGTTTTTCTACTGAATTACTTTGGCTTGCCAACAGTCAGTTTTTTCTATCCTAAAAAAAAACTTTCCTTCAGCCATCTTTTCCTGTGTTCTTTTCTCTTGTTCTCAATATATTAGATTATTTTAAAGAATAATCTTTATTCATGTCTTTTATTACCTTATTTTCTACTTAATTTTTTAGAAAATGGCTTCAATGCCTACTACTTTCTTGAGCTATTTTCTCGAAGGCATTTTAAAATCTCCTTGTTGCCAAATTCAGTTGCTTTTTTTTTTTTTTTTGGCACATTTAGCACTGATAACTTCCGTTGAGGTTTACTCTATCTTTAGATTCTTTGAATTTATGCATTCCTGGTTCTTCTCCAATCTTTGATTACCCACTTAGCTCTTCTTCCTGAATCCTAAAACTCCAGCATTTCTTCAAAGAGCCTCCTTGAATCTCTTCTTTCTCCTCTTTGCTTTCTTCCTTGGCAACATCATAATTTCAATGCGAACTTAGAGTTAATAGTCTCCTAGAGGAGCCACTCCTAAATCTCTGTTCTCAGTTATGGTCATACATCCAGATTAGAGGCCTGCATTTCCAGCTCTCTGCCAAATATCTCTTTGTACCACTGGCACATCAGCTTATTAAAGAATGTCAGCTTGCTGTTACTGTATTCCAAATTTATATTAATGAATATCCTTCTTGTTGCCCAAGCTTGAAACCTTAGGGACCACCTCAACTTCTTGTTATTGTTAGGGTTTTGTTTTATAGTCAGTCCGCCCCGCACCACCCCCCTCCGCTCCCCACTCAGCATGAATTCTCTTGTGTATGCACCACAACACTGTTCTTGCTACCACCACTATTTTAGTTCTGCATTATTATGTGCCTGGACTGATTAATTATTCTGCTTTCCCCCATGCCCACACTTATTTATGTGATTAATCTTCTTAAAATATAGCTCTCATAATGTTATTCCATCTTAGTATTTATTGATTTCCTTTTGCCTGTAAAATAATATCCAGGCTTTTTAGCTTAGCATTCAAGGCCTAGTCCATGATGGAGTCAGTATGAATGGAAAGAGGATGGAGAAGAATCAGGTGTAATCTTTGACTCTATAGGAGTGGAAGATAGAGCAAGGCTTTTAACCAAAGAACTCCGTCCGTGACTTTGAGCTTAGATATCTAACAAACCGTTGACATCCATCCTGTTTGAAAAGAACTGAATCATAATATCTGTGTCCTTATAGCCTATTTCTATATTAATAAGCCTTTCTCCAAAGAATTCATATATCCTAATACTCTTACTGGGGTTTAGGCTCTTCCTTTTAGATTTCGTCATCATTTCTTATTCACATACATACTCTATTTTCCTTTTTGTGTTATTGTGATTATTTTCAGCCAGCTGTAAAGCTTCCTCTTCAGAATTCTTGCCAATTCTAACCAAAAAACATGATTGTTTTAAATGCTAGTTTAGTTTGAATAACTGTTCACGACTTGTTAATTTGCTCAATTCTTTCATAGGAAGGACCTTTAAGACCCGTTCTTGAATACATTGATCTGGTCAGCAGTGATGATGAAGAGCCTACCACCTCTCATAGTGATGTAAGTACATTATGTTTGATTTGCATTTCTTTACTTCTGTCATGTAAGAGGCATTCTCTAAAGAGAGTTATCAAATCAATAGTGTCAGTGTTTAGTGCTTTAGAGAATGGCCCACTTCTGTTAGGATGGGCCATAAAAGATAGTCCAAGGAGTCCTTTGCCCAGAATATCTCTTACCTCCAGTTTTGTTCCTCTACTTTCAGTGAGTATGTGAAGGATATCATGACACAGGAAAACTTATAAGCCTTGTAGGTGATATCTGATAAAAGGGTAATGGAATAAAAACTGTAAGCTTTTTGGCTCCTTGTGCCCTCCTACTTTCCTCTCTCTCTTCAGGTTCCCTATGGAACTGGATCCTTTTCATCCAGAACCATGTGGCCACAGAAAATTTGTTTTATCTTGGAAGAAAGGATATGTGAAGATGCTTTAGGAAATGGAATGTGGGGAAGGATATAGGTAGTAAATTACTTCAGTCATCATTCCTTTTAACTTCCTGTATCTCCCATGTTTGGAGTTTTCTCTCGTACCTGTGATTTTTTTTTCCTTGTGGGTATGACCCTTAAACTAATACTTCCCTTACTTTGAGAACCACACTAGCTGAGCCTTTTATAGCAGTCTCATCTTTCATTTGTCTTAGCCCAAATTGCTGTTAATGGGCTATTTTCTTGATGGATTAGAGAACTCCTGACTCTTGTTCAAGGTGGCCAGAAAGCTTCTGGCTCTGTGATATAGAGAATTGAGACTTAGACTTGGAATCAAAATACATAGGTTTTAGTCTCAGCTTTACTCCTTATTCTGTGATAAATAGCCTTTTAACCTTAATTTCTTTAACAAATAAGAATAGTACCTACCTCACAGGGTTGTTGTGGGGATGAAACGAGGTAACAAATATGTGTAAGCTCTTTGAAAGCTACAAAGCATAAAGTAAAGACTAAGTAACTGGAAAGTTTTGTTATTCATGGAGAGTAAACAGAGAATTTTTAAAGGGGCTTAAAAGTGATTCTGCAATGGGGCACTTTTTGGGGAAAAAAAATATTTTTTAAATTTTTATCACCAACAGTTTCACCACTTCTTCTTGTCCTACCATGGGACCAAGCAACAGGCTAGGATGGCACCACTTGCACTGGGCTTATTTATACTCTCCCTTTTTCTTAGAGTACCAGATTAATGCCAGTAGTTTGGGCCTTTGGGGTAGTGAAGTGTGTGGATTTAATTTCTGTAATCCCCTTGCTGAACTGTAGTGGATTGCATCTTTCATTGTTAATTATAAAAATTTTAAAAATTGAATTCTACTTACTGGACATGCATCTCTGCACTTGAAAGTTAACATATTAAAAGCATTTTTTTTTCTTCCTTGGTTTTCTTGTTCATGTGGATAACCCAGAGAATGCCTGAGTCTAAGGTGCCATCCTCTGAGAATCATCGCCCAGAAATGTGCTCTAGCTGCAGTGTTCCTCTTCCCATTGGAGACAGCAGCTCCTCCTCTGGGAGTTGCATCAGCAGTCCACAAAGGATAGTTTCTCAACCTCCTTCTGTTGAGAACCCATTGGAGAACCAGAAAAATGATCAAAACAATTCCGATACTGAGATCTCTGAGACAGAGACACTTAAACCATCACAAAATTGTCAGACTCTGCCTTCATCTCCACTTGCGGTCCCCCAAGAATCTTTGGCCTCTTCAGAGGTCAAGGAGGATTTACCTCCAGAGTCTTCAGCTTCACAGCATGGACAGGATGCCATCCTCTATCTCCAGACACAAGTGGCAGAGATGTCCCGAGTGATACGTGATCTTCAGTCCAGGAGCTGCTTCAGATTTCATCATTCTAGGTCAGGTGAGAACAACTCAGTTCCTTGGGACATCTCCACTTCCAAGGAAGAAAATTTATCCACAGTTGAAGAAGAAGGTGACTGCAAATCCCCTTCAGCTGATGACAAAGGGCAGCCAACTGATCCCAGTCAGTCTAGTTTCACAGGTCTTTTGAAAAGAATGGAACAAAGAGGTGTTATAAAGAGAGTCACTTTACAATCTGAAGCAGAATCGTGTGATGGGAAACCTGATTATGTGAACTCGAAGAAACGTTTAGTTCCTCCATTGCATCCTCTTCTGAGAATTGCCACAACTGAGGTTTTTAAAGACCCTGCTGATTGCCATCCTTCTTCCTTCATGGGACACAGGGTATATCCTGTGGCTAAGGATACCTCTCCTTTTCAACCAAATCCACCAGCTGAGGGCCCCATTGTAGAAGCATTAGAGCATAGCAAAAGAGGAAGTACCACATCTCCTCTAGATTCTACCTCAAAAGAAATGGAGGTCATGGGTTGTAGATTCTACCACGCAGCTTCCATTGCAGCCCGAGCCGCTAGCTACATGGCCTATATGACTCAATATCAGCGTAAACTGTGGGAAGACATGGAAGATCTGGTCCATGACCCAGAGTTTGATCGTGGCAAAGCAAGATGTATAATATCTGATGGTATGGATGCAGGCCTTTGGCAGCTTTGTACTACTAGGGACATAATGGACTCTGTAGTCAGAGTAATGGCAATGGCAGTAGACTACAGAAGGCAAGCCTGGCTCCGACTTACATCTCTCACTAAAAAAACCCAGGAGAAGATCTCACACTTGCCCTTTGATGGTACTTCCCTCTTTGGACAAGATGTGAATGCTGTTGTTGCAGAAGAAAACAATATAAAAGAAAATGACTATAAAGACCACAACAAATACTATAACCAACATCGATATTTTTATAGTCATGATCAGAAAGCACATTACCACAATAGAGGATACTCCAAAGGGGATTGGTACAAACCCCGAAACCACCCCTATAGATATAGAAAAAAAGGAGACTCTCCAGAACGCCATGGGTACAAGAATTAATAGCCTTTTTGTTCAGCAGTCTAGCCATCCGACATCCTACATATTTTACTTGGTTTCTCCTGATTCAAACAGTATCTGCAGGCAGGAGGTCACCTCAAAAACAATGATAGTCTGGAATTGCCACAGCTTACATTTGAATTCTCATCTTTTGGAATGAAGTATTTAATAAAGAGAATCATGCTTATTGGCCAAGTGAGCAGTAAAGACTTCCGTCAGAGTAGAGTTGGACAAAAATTTACCCATTATTTCTGGTCCAAAGTAAGTCCAGAGGAGGGTACTCAGGAATCTGAATCCTCTTGTGATTAAAGAAAAATATAAAGATTTGTTCCTCAGGAAAATCTTGCTGGTAAACTGAGGACTAGCAGATTTTGGATCTGGATATAACCTACTACTAGATCTCTGTTTAACACCAGAGGCAAATCCTTTGTTTTCAGGTAATCAGTGCTTCCTTGTTTAGGCAACTGCTTTTCAGATCTTCACAAAATGGCAAATCTGTCACAATTTTTTTATGTCAGGATGAGTCCATACTACTCTCAAGCTCTATGAGACTTCAAAATCAACAATGAAGCCGTTTATCAAGAATGGAATTCAAATCAAATTTTGCCAAATCCAGTTTACTTCTAGTAGGATGGCTAGATGTCACAGCTGGAAAAAGACATTTCTACCTGTAACATCTCTGTAGAAATTTTCACAGTAACTGTCTTCATCAAGACTGATGGTTATCACTCAAAGTTAAATGTGAGAGGATTCTTTGTTGTCATCACTCATGTTTTTGACCTCTCAAGCTCTCAAGCTATGAGATCCAGTACTGATGTTCTCTCAGTATAATCTGGGCCTTTCCCCAAGATGATCTTCTTAAACAAACCTACCTTCTAAACAGTTAACTTTTTTGAGCTGGATAATTCATCACACTCTAAATACAAAAAAGATATGTACATTGGTGCCCTGGAAATAAAGGATGTTATACCATCCAGGCATGCAAATCTGAACTCTTAAAAAAGAGCAAGAATTTTGAACATGCCTGACAATCTAGTCCTCTTATTGTAATAAAAAGGGATGCCATCAATCAGTGTTACTCAGAAATCCTTAAGAGTTAGAGTATAACTGTGGATATAGTGAAGAGAACATCTCACACAGTTCTGTTTCTGGATCTCTAGTCAAATCATGATATTCATTAATGATTTTTTGAAACTCTGAAATCAAGACGTCATTGACATGTTCTTGGTTTATTGGTCCCTTAATCTAGTCAGACTCTTACTGTGAGAGACAACTTACTTTTTTGCTCCTGATTAGTCCAATTAATAGTTCTCCACCATACTGGAACTGGCAGCAGATACCTCAATTACATGTCCTACAGTATCTTTTTAATCTCAAGGCAGTGGCTGTACAGTATACCAGCTCTTAGATCTTTGTCTTTGCAGCATGACTTCAGAAATGGAGAAAATGTCAAGTTTGAGAGGTCTGAAAACCTCACCTAGTAGTAGTGCTTGGCAGACAATTTTTTTTTATCAACAGACATAATTTTGTAACTTGTTTTTTAACATGTACACATTTACACTTTTTTCATTTAATGAGCAAAGTATATTGGGTCTACTGTTAGAATATAACACTGTTTAGGGGTTCATGTGGTTTCTTTTTTTGGCCATAGTTTTTGCATAGTGATAATTGACAGTTTCCCTGTTGCCCCACTTTTTAATGCTTTATTGGAAGCTCATTCTCCCATTATAACAATATTCAGCACCCTTTTTATCTACTTTTCCTATTTGTACTACAGAGGTTGAAGAGGCAAATAATACCACTTGGAAGAAGATATTTTGTCAGATAATTTCAGGGTGCTGTATTTGGTCCTACATGTAGATTAAGCCTATACTGCAGTCTTGATTGAGGAGATTATCTTGCATAAATTTAGAGTTAACATTTACTTTGATTTCTGTATATTTTCCACAGAATTTTACTTCTACTTTTTTAGGTCCATGCCAGTGCTCTAGGAACTCTCAATTTGAACTCTAGAGGAGCATTGATTAACTACCTGTAAAGAAACAAGGGCCTAAGAAATTGTTACAAAGATTTTTATAGTTCCTATGTACTATACCAGTCAGGCAGTCTCTTGTGGCCTTGACATGAGACTGTGAAAGGATCTGTTTCTGTAGCCACTGGGAACTCATTGGAGAGATAGACCTCAGAACTGTTCTATAGGCTGCACATAGGTATTCCCAATTAGCTAAGGCTACTTCAGACTGTTCCCACTTTTCCATTTCTCTCTTTTCATTCCCCGTATTAAAACCTGGTTATAAACTTGATGATTTTTGAGGTACTCTCATTTCTCAGAAACCAAACCAAATAAATGATGGTCGAAGATAATGATTCTCTGAAACTGGTCTGACACTTCTGCTTAAAATGCTCCTCCCCTTTAATTTTTCTATTTTTTGTTAAAAACAACATAAAATTTACCATCTTAGCCATTTTTTAGTGTATAGTTCAGTAGCATTAATGCAACTATATTTACATTGTTGTGTAGCTACTCCTTATTTATATAACAGCATTGCTATTCTCTTTTGTGTAATGTTGCTCAGTAATAGAGATGAATAACATTGCTTTATCACTCTAATTGTTATGGCCAAGCCTCTCCAGAGGATTTTTTTAAAAGTAAGAAGGTATTGGGAAATTATTGAATTCAAGTAGGTAATTTCTGAAGGGTTTTAACGGGTAGAATGCTGTAGTGTGGGAACAGTTTTTAGCTATGGATTAGTCTCGACTATAGAAGAAACTATCTTAAACCTGTTTTTTATTTTAAAATCTTTCTCTGGCATACTTGAATGACTTACGGTGTTATAAAACTGAAAATGGGGACTCTTGGTCTACAGAAACAACCCCGATAGTGTATGGGACTCATAATTAGTCAGATAATAAGTTTCATCTTGGGCTTGCCATGTGCAGAGCTTGTGACAAAATTCTCCATTAGGCCAACCTATTATGTTTAAATACTTCTAGGTTTTTTTAGGAAGCTTTGGAATGATTGCAAGTTTAATGATTTGCTATTATCAAAAGGGAGGTGTCTGATGACCCTTTTTTTTTTTTTTTCAAAATGTTATTTCCTGACTAGACATAAGATGTATGTGGTGACAATATGATTTTTTGTAGTTACTGTGTATAGGGAAATACTTTTTCCATTAATTTTTATATGAAGTGCCTTTTTAAATTTCACACTTGTTTAAAACTTAACATTTTGATGTCTTGCATATGTTGCTGGTGATATGTGAATTTTATACAGTGATTTTTAATCTTGTAGTTTATTCATAATTTGTACAATTGCACTATTTAAATTACTCTCTTTTTAAATGTTAGTTTTCTTTATAGCACTGTTGATCCATTTCAGAAGGTTGTAGACTATGTCCCTCTTTTATTTAAATACTTCATTGTAGTTCAGTTTAGTTATTAGTGATGAGCTCAGTTTTTTGGTATTAAGGCAGCTTTGTTTTCTATCTGTAGGTTCTAGGCTTTCTGATTGAGTCATTTGTTTCTAGCGATGGTAACAAATTATATTTGATAGGTGGATGTGCTTACTTGGTAAGAAGAAACATGGACATTAGTAAAAATTAGCAACTTTGAGCAACTTTGCTGACACTCTTTTTTTAAAACTGCGACAGCTTCTTTATCAGTGTAATTGCATTTAAACATTAACTGTAGCAGTGTCTTTATCAGTATAATTCCATTATTAGTCCTCGAAATGACATTTTGAGAGGAGCATAAACTCTTTTAGGGTACTTGGATACTATTTAGTATATTACATTAGTACTATACCAATATACTGAATTATGCTTAAGTGGCATGATTGATAATGTCTTTAAGGTCCCAATACATCTAAGATAACCTCTCAGGTACTATGAACAAGGAGATTGGAATAGACATAATCCAGAATCCCTTCTAGCTATAAAGTGGACACTCAGTTAAATGACATGGATGTACAGTTAAATGCCACATTTAGTATTCTTGGGGATATAATTGACTGGGATTCTGGATTCTAGAAATTATGGATAAGATCTTTGTAGAAAGTTTTAAAGATTGCAATAATTGAATTTTTTTGATGTGAGGCATATTTTGCCTGTGCCTTGCACTATTTAATTTCCTTTTAAAATTCATCTTCTTAAATGGTAGCAGCAAGTCCAATAATTGTCATATATATACATCTTATGTATGTCGTTCAGTTGACCAGATCCATTCTGTATAGTTTTTCATTAGTGGATACACAAACCAAGCAATTCTTCATTTTTCACTTAAGAAAATATACAGATGTTATTGGTAAACTGACGTTAATCACTGTATTGAATGCAAATCTTTTACTTATTTTTTTTTTCAGCTAAATGATTTTTGTAAGCCATTAAAATATCTTTTTATTGGAATTTCCCTTCCTTGGTGAATGATGAAAATACTGTTTTATTATTAAATCTTTTTTTCTCCTACTGATTAGTGGATGATATTTTTATACTACTTTTGTCTTTTCATTTGCTTGACTTTATAGTAATGAAAACTTTTTTTATAGTAGCTTTTGATACCACTGAGGATCTTATTACTGGAAATTATGTTTGCTTTCAGTTGGATATACCTGGAAGTGGTCACAGTTTAACTATATCTTTTGGCATTATTATTATTAGTTATTTTATAGTATTGATCTTCCTCCTTATGTAAAATATCTTTCTAGAAGGATGTCTGATCTTCTCTTTATCTCTTTGTTGTAGATTATAGTTTTTATTCTACTAGTATATACTAGCCGGGATTTTGATGTGGCTTTGTGTTTGTGTATTTAAATACAATGCCTTCAGCATTATTGTAAGAGTTTCTAGTTTTCTCTTAGAATGTCTTTTTTTTTTTTTTTTTTTTTTTTTTTTTTTTTTTTTTTTTTTTTTTTTTTTTTTTTTTTTTTTTTTTTTTTTTTTTTTTTTTTTTTTTTTTTTTTTTTTTTTTTTTTTTTTTTTTTTTAAGTAGCCAGTCTAGTCTCAAACTATTTTCCTGGCTATTAAACTTTAATAAATTTTTAATAACTTCTTGTTTAATGGTAGTATTATTTTCTCATTTTGATATATTCCCACGAATGTAGTTACATATAGTTTATGGTCAATTGCATCTTCACCATGAAGTTATATATAGTACAGCTCTGACATATACTGTATCTTAACGTTAGCCAGTTTTCTTCTAAGTCTTAAGGGCTTTACTGGTTTTGTTGTGGTAACTGTCTGTTTCAAGTGGTCTATTAGATTTTTGATGCCTTGTTAAGAATTCAGCAAGAGTTCTCAGGTTTACTGGACTGACTTTTAGGATTTTGGAGATCTCTCAAGTAGTATTGTATTTTCTAATATTCCTGAGTATATTCCTTGGTAGAGGTGAAAGTAAATGCTTTATGTCTGGTAATAATTTAAAACATTTTCCTTTGACCTTAAATGCTTTAAGTGTTATTATGTTATGAGTTCTGTTAGTAGTCCCTTTATAAGACTAACTTTTATATGCTATTTTTGTCCCAGGAGCTATCATATGGTCCTGTTTTCTTTCGTTACCCATAAGAGTGGTTCTATCATAGCATTCAGTTTTAAGGGCTATAGTTAGACCTCTTTTAACTCCCATTTTTATCTGTGATGGCTGTTTCACACTACCTTGATTTATAATATAGTAGTGTGCTAAAATAACTATCATGTTTGTGGCCTCTTTATACTGCTTTTAATGAATGAGGTAAAAATGTTGTGAATGATGAGGAGAAACATTTTTTGAGTCATTAAACAGTTTCAGATTTTCATTTCTCTTTTTTTTAAACATTTATACACATTAAGCTTCCTGCTGTTGTGTAGCCCATTCCTTTCTGTCTTCAGTAGAATATAGTTATTCTGCAGTTAGTCTCATTTAGAATCTTAGCAGAGTTGCATGCATGTTGATCTTTGTTTAATGTCTTATAACAATGCCTATTTTCATTTACTTTTGGCAAAAATATATTTTGACAGATCTTAGAAGCACCTTGGTAGCCTTGTGTCTAATTGTCATCCTCTTGCCTGGGAAGGAAGTAGAGTAGAGAACCTTCATTATACTACACTTGATCTTAGCCAACAGGCCAAGAAGCGATGAGGACCTTCATTTACAGAGCTTATATTTACTAGGCTCTGTGCTAGTTGCAAGGCACTCTTGAGGCATAAATTCACCCTTATTTTGCAGATGAGGAAATAAAATTAACTAGTAGGTTACTTTCACTGGTGGTGGAACTGAGCTTTGAAAATAGATTCTGTTCTTTCAGAGTCTCAAGTCAACATTGTACAAGGCTGCCTCCATGTGTTTCACAAGGCTCAACTTAAGTCTTACCTCTGATAAGCTAATTTGACATTTGCTAATCTTCATCTTCCCTGAACTTTGTGTTTATGGCTGTACTTTCTTTCATCCCTTAGTACTTGATGTCTTATATTTACTAATTCCTGGTTATTTCCTTCTTAGATCAAAAACCTAACCTCTTAGTTTTCCCACTGAGGTTTCACTGTGATGAACTAAGATTATTCTGTCTTTGGCTTCTCTTACGTATATTGCTTATTTGCATTCCATTTATTTTTGGCATTGATTATTTTTAGTTTTTTTTTGTTGCTTTTTTTTTTACACTTGTTTTGTTTGAGAGAAACACTCCATTTTTTTTTTTTACTGGTAGCTAGAGGGTTTTGGCTTAATGAAAGGAAGGTGGAATGATACAAAGCACATGGTATTTGAATTCCAAACACCTTGATCTGCATATTAACAAGTCATTCATTCTGAGTTCTTTTTTCTACTCTCATGAAGTAATGCCTACAAGTACTTTGAAAACTTGAAAGCCTAACATAGATTTCCTTTCTTTAGTAGTTGTGCTGTTTCTATCCATATTCCTAGATTTGTAACTGTGAGATGGTATTAGATTTAAATACAGATACATTTTAAAGATGTATTTAATAGCATGTAATAGTTCATTTTATGTCATCAGATCATGTTCCCCTTGTTTGCAGGTTTTTTAAAAGGCTGAATCATTAAACTATATTACAAGCCAACAGTGGACTAAGTCATTGAAAGACATTTAAAGTAAAATCGTCTTTTCTCAAGTGCAAGCTAAGAAATGTTCATAGTTAACAATTAAAAAAGAATATAGAATGAAAAGCTAGGATATATAGGTATGTGTATACAATTTTTGATGGTATTTTGTCATTTGGTGTCAATGTTGGAAACAATCTTTTCATTTGTCAAGCTTCTTTTTCAATACTTGCCACATACAGGCAGGTACTGAAGAAGGTTTGGGGATGCTGGGAGTTAAGAGGTGGTATATTCTCTTAAAAAGAGAAAGAAATACCAGTAGAGTGTAATTATCCTGTTTAGAGGGGTGTCTGTGATGAGGTTGGGACAAAAGAGAGGGCCATCTATAGGGGTAAAGGAAGCTTTTCTTACATATTCTTGAGCAGAAATTTGGAATATGATTAGAGAAGAGGTAGGTGGATTAGTGGAGAAATAAGAGCCAAGGCATTCAGGTAAAGGAATCAGTGCATGCATACAAGGGCATAAGGTACATCAAGTTTCAGGTTTCAGGTACCTTTATGAGATCAGAATTGGAGGAGATTAATCTGAAAAAAAACTTATGAAAATATATTGGTTCCTACCTATTCAAAGTACTGTTTGTGTAGCCTTTACTTGTAAGGTTATAGAAACTGTCTAGAGGTTGGTTTGTACCATAGTCCACCACAGACATCTAGAGCAATTATTTTTCGTCCCTGAACTGAGCCACTCAGTGCACCTCTAGCCCCAAGGGACAGACAAGACAGTTCAAGCATTGAAATAGAACTGAGGTACTGCTAGAGAACAATTTTGAAGATGAACAGGATAATGTCACTAAAGTGGAATGTGACATCTCATTATGGGTGTATAGGATTGCCTATGGGCGGTGTGTACTCAGTGTAGCTAAATATGGGTAATTTCCTTCTTTGTTGGCTTAGAGATGACTTGAGGGTACACTTGAGGAAAATGAAGATATTTCTAAAAATATTGTTTTGTTGGAGTTTGGAGATATTGTATTGAAGAAGGACTTGTGAACCTTGTGCCAGTGGTATCTCCAGCAGCACCCAAAACATTTTAACTCCGTTTGTCGTTTTCTTAGGTTTGCGCTTCTTTCCTTGCTGCTGTTGCCACTTTCACCTTTCCCTCCATAATTCATCCTTTTTCTTTCTGTGCCAGAGGTAGAGAGCAGTAGCATGCAAGGTTGAAAAGTTGTAACTCCCCTTTGCTTTGCTTAATATTCAGTGATATTTAGAAATTCCTTTAACTTCTTGGGTCACATTTATTATTTTTGTCCTATATTGAAGGAAAATCAAAGTCATTCTTCCTAGAGGGCGTTTTTATAAATATAGACATTGGCAGTTTACCTGAAAGTCAATACAGAATTAATCTGATTTAACAGATTTGATGGTACTTGCCTTCTTAATTGAGTAAAGTACTTTACAGAATGGGGTATATCTGTATGTTTGTTTTAAATTTGTTCATATAAATCGGATGTTCCGTGTACTTTGTATTTGTAAACAATAACCAGTTGGGGGTGGGAAGGAAATTGTACAAAAAGATTGTTTTCTGGTTCCAAAGTTTTGCTGCTGGAGATGGTAAATAAACATTGTACTGCTTTGCTGTGTTCATCTCTTCTACTCTATCTGTATTTGAATATAAAATTTTTGAGAAGAACTGTTGCTTTTCAAAATGTTCTTTGGGATGTGGTTTGAGTTAAAAGTTGGGCAGAAGAAGTTTCTGGTAAACAGCACTTTGGGAGGTGCAAACTTCAGACCAAACTATGGACCAAAACTTTAGGATGGACAATAATCAGGCTTTGAATTTTGACTTCGTATGAACTAATGCAGTTGTTTCAGGAATTCTGTTCAAACCAAGTGCACTAAGTCAGATGGATAATATGACTTGCAAACTTAATTCATTCCACTTTTGCAGTTGGTTGGTTGCTTTGAGCTTCTCTGAGATCCCTTACATAGAAGATAAAGGTGATGGAGGGAATAATCATCCTCCAGTTGGTGCCCCTTTAATCAGTGCTGGCTGACTGACATTCAAAGAGAGATAACAACCAATAAATAAATCTCTGCCTTGTATTCTATTTACATTCTCCCTTTTCTCACCCTCTCCACTACCTCCTACGAAGTTCATCTTTTTTTATTACTGACTTTTTCTGTAGACAAAAAGTGCCTTTGGTAAGTCAGAACTCAACAACTGAGTTTTTGTCTCCACTTCTCTGGCTAATAACTATTTTTACAGAGTGCTTTCTCACTGCTTTCTCACAGATGTACCCGGTGTGGTACATCAAGCAGAATTATTGTTTCACGGAGAGGTGCAGTGATTATTCACATATTCATTAAAGAAAGTAATTCTGTAGAAAATGCTGAATTTGATCATTTTTGTTAGTTACCCAAGAACTAATGTGCTTAATAGAGTTTAATAACAATGGTTTAAAATATAAATTATTTGCTTATAAAAAAGGCAAAATGATAACTGCACAAACTTGTAAAATCATTTCGGTGAAGCTCTGCTTTTCAATGCTGTGTTTCTAGAAGTTGCTTCACAAAGCAGAATTGTTACTTTCATTCTACATTTTCCTTGACTTGATCTTAGCAAATATTTTTTGGAAAACTGGTTTAGCTAGTTGTGACAGAAGTGACTTAAAGGGTCAAATTTTGGGTGAGCATATGAGTGAAAAGTGAAGTGAAATATCTGCTAGAAAATGCTAGTATTTAATGTTGGAGAAAATTTGGATGCAGAAATCTTCAAAACATGACCAAACTGAATTCAACGGTAGATTTAAAGAGTCATACATCGTGATAAAATGTGATTGATTCCACGGATGCAAGAACAGTTTAACATCTGCAGATCAGTTCACATGATACCCTACATTAACAAAACGAGGGATAAAAATCGTGATCATCTCAATAGATGCAGAAAAAGCATTTGACAATTCAGCATCCATTTATGTTAAAATCCTTGACCAAAATGAGTATAGAGGGAACGTTCCTCAACATAATAAATGCCATATATGACAAACCTGCAGGTAACATGCTCAGTAGTGAAAAGTTGAAATCTTTTTCTCTAAGATAGAAATAATGCAAGGATTCCCACTCTTATTCAGCATAGTATTGGAAGTTATAGTCAGGGCAATTAGGGCAGAAAAAGAAAAGACATCCAAATTGAAATGAAGTAAAACTATTTGCAGATGAAGTGATACTATACAGATGGTCTCTGATGGGTAGATCAGCTTAATGATTTTTTTACTATGATGGGGTGAAAGTGATATGCATTCAATAGAAACTAGCTAGGCTAAGCTATAATGTTTGGTAGTTTAAGTGTATTAAATGCATTTTTGGCTTACAGTAATATCAACTTAAGGTGTGTTTATTGGAGTGTAATTCTATAAGTCAAGGAACATTTGTATATAGAAAACCCTAAAGACTCCACCTTTAAGTGTTGGAGAAGATGCTGAGAAAAGAGAATCCTCTTTTAAAACTGATAAAGGAATTCAGTAAAGTCACAAGATACAAAGTCAACATACAGGAGTCTGTTATGGTTTTAATAATCAGAGAAATTAAAATCCTGTCTACAATTGCTAAAACAATAAAGTACCTAGGAACAAATTTAACCAAGGAAGTGAAAGACCTGTACACTGAAAACTATAAGACACCGGTGAAAGAGATTGAAGAAGACACAAATGGAAAGCTATTTCATGCTCATGCATAGGAAGAATTAATATTGTTAAAATGTCTGTGCTACCCAAAGCAATCTATAGATTCAATGCAATCTCTATCAAAATTTAAACATTTTTTCACACAACTAGAACAAATCTAAAATTTGTATAGAGCTATAATGTATCTCAATCTTGAGAAAGAACAAAGTTGGAGATAATCACTCTGATTTCAAACTATATTAAAAGCTGTAGTAAAACAATATGGTATAGGCATAAAAACATACCCATCAATGGAACCCATTAGAGAGCCGTTATTTGGACAATTTATGAAAAGACAGTCTTTTCAAAAAAATGGTGTTGGGAAAACTGATGGCCACATTTAATATAATGAAATGACCACTGTCTTAAAAAATTAAAATGTATTAAAGACCTGAAACCATAAAATTCCTAGGGGGAAACATAGGCAGTAAACCCTCTGATACTGGTCTTGGCATTGAATCTTTGGATCTGACTCCAAAAGCAAAGGCAAGAAAAGCAAAAAGAAACAACTGAGAATACATCAAAATAAAAAGCTTCAAAGCAAAGTAAACCATTAATGAAATGAAAAGGCAGTCTACTGAATGGGAGAAAATATTTGCAAATTATATATCCAATAAGGGATTAATATCCAAAAAATATATAAAGAACGTAATAAATCAAAAGTGGGCAGAGGTGATACATAGACTATTTTTTCAGAGAAGACACAGATGACCAATGAGTACACGAAAAATGTTCAACATCAGTAATTATCAGAGAAATGCAAATTAAAAGCACAATGAGAGATTACTTCACGTCTGTTAGAATGGTTGTTAATCAAAAATACAGGAAATAAGTGTTGGAGAAGATGTGGAGAAAAGAGAACCCTCTTTCACTGTTGGTAGGAATGTAAAGTAATACAGCCACTATGGAAAATATGGAAGTTCCTCAAAAAAATTAATAATAGACCTACCAGCTCTATCACTTCTGGGTGTTTATCTTAAAAAAACCCGAAAATACTAATTCAAAAAGATATGTATGCCCATATGAGAATTGCAGCATTATTTACAGTAGCAAATATATGGAATCAACTTACTGATAGATGAATGGAATAGTACTCAGCTATAAATAAGTCATATAAAAAAGTAAGTTACTATTTGCAACAACATGATTAGATCTTGAGAGTATCATGCTAAATGAAATAAGACACAAATACTGTATAATTTTACTTATACGTGAAATCTAAAGAAAACAGCACAGGTAGAACAGATTAGTGGTTATCAGAAGGGAAAGGGATTAGGAGATGGGAAAAATAGGCAAAGGGGGTCAATTCTATGGTGACAAATGATAACTAGACTTATGGTGATTACATTGTAGTATTATCAAAGATCAAATTATTATGTTGTATATCTGAAACTAATATAATGTTATATACTAATTTTACCTCAAAAAATTAGCAAAAAATATTTGATGAAATTTATTCATGAGACTGTAGAAAAGTTTTATAAAACAATTTATAGCCAGTTTTATATTTTTGATTTTTGCATTCAATACCAAGATCAGCTTTTAACTACCAAAATGAGGGTTGGCAAGCATGAGACCCTTAGCTACCTAAACCATAATACATTTCAGGATTGAGGGTGAATATTGCAAGTAAAGGCATTTGTAGGTGAAATTTTTTTTAAAGTCCACTTGTAAAGTCATTTTAGTATGTGTTCCTCAAGACTTGTTGGAAGAACAGATATTCAGATTCTAGTAAAAATTTCTTTGTGACATAATTAGCTTCCTTTTGAATAAATCTATTAAACATTAAGAAATTGCCTTTATTTTTGAAAAAGCTTAGAATTTTGCTTTAGATATTTACAATCCAAACCAGAAAAGAGGAAGGTCAGGTCTAAGCTGAATATACTAATATTTTTAGATTTCAACTTTTAACTTGATTATATATACTTTTAGGATTTTAAATATATTTTAAAATATAAATCAATACATGTACATTGGATTTTTAAACAAACATGTAATAAAAGAAAAATACAAATTTATAAGAATGCTTTAGCTAGATGCTTTTTGCTTTAAAGTGGTAATGGTGTTTGACATCAAAACTGTATGAAAATATTTCTCAGTAGCTGTTAAACCTGTTGAACTGAAAATAACGTACCTTAATTCTTGATTAGTATCTGTTTCTGTTAGGTTTGGAAAATAATGTAATTCAGTCATTGTATTACTAGAGACAAAATTTTTGTCTATCTCTATGAAGGGTGGTGGTTAAACTTTTATTTTTATGAGGCATAAGTCAGTGAATTAAAACAAATCCATTATTGTCTATGGGCCATGCTACCCTGAACAAGCCCGACCCCATCTGATCTCGCAAGCTAAGCAGGGTCGGGCCTGGTTAGTACTTGGATAAGAGATCATTTAGGAAGACCAAGTGCTGTAGGCATAAAAAATAAAATAAAAAGGTAAAACATAAAAAAAAAATTCATTACATTCCCAAACAAGAGAGATTCTCAGTACTTTTTGTCTTTATACCATTTTGTTTATTAATAATTGAAATTTTGTTAACAATTTTATTACATATGCGGTTTTTAGAACTATTAGAAAATAGAGATAAAGGAAAAAACTCCAGACAGAAATAACTACTATTAACATTTTGATTTATAGCTTTCAAGATTTTGTATATTTTTACAAAAAAAGAATCATCTTCACTTAAAAACAAATAAGTGATAGAGAAAAAAAGACATGGTTCTTTTCTAGTTCTTTAAGATATAATGTTAGGTTGTTCATTTGGAATTTTTCCTATTTCTTGAGATAGGCCTGTAATGATGTGAACTTTCCTCTTATTACCGCTTTTGCTGTATCACAAAAATTTTGATATGTTGTATTTTTATTCTTATTTGTTTCTAAGTATCTTTTGATCTCTCCTTTTATTTCTCTGACCCAGTCCTTCTTTAGTAGCATGTTGTTTAATCCCTGTATACTTGTAGTTTTTCCTGCTTGCTTTTAGCAGGTGATCTCCAGTTTCAAAGCATTGTGGTCAGAGAATATGCTTGGTGTGATTTCAGTCTTCTTAAATTTGTTGAGGCTAGTCTTGTGTCCCAGCTTATGGTCTGCCTTCAGAATGTTCTGTGTGCACTAGAAAAGAATGTATAACCTGGTGTTATTTAAGGATGATTTTCTGTTTAGTTCTACCCATAGCTGTCAGTGGAGTATTTAGATCCCCTACTATAATTGTGTTTTTGTAAGTTTCCCCCTTAAGTTATGTTAATAGTTGCTTTATATATTTTAATGCTCCCTGATTGGGAACATATATATTGGTAAGACATATTCATCTAGCCTGAAATCAGTTACTTTCTGCCATGTTCCTGACAGATAACACCACAGCTTTAATTCTGCATTTGGATCAGTAACAAGGTGGACTGTAGTAAGTTTTTTCCCCCTTGCATTCTGATAAGTTAAAATTTATGTTTCTGAATGTATCAATTTTTTGAATTACCTGTTTTATACTTGTACGTAGAATAAGGCCTGCAACCCAATAGGTAAAATCCCTAATATGCATTTTAAGGTTAATGATCCGTCCGTTTTGCCAATACCAGCTTTTTCCCTCCCAGAACCACAGAAGAGTGTAATTCTGTAAGATCTAGGGGCCACCCCTCACCTTGGATCACTAATAATTGAAATCTAAGGGACTTGACTTTCTTGAGAGAGTACGTGTTCATAGATAACCTATTACTCATGCCTGCCTTTAACCAGCAACCTTGATCCCCAAACGCTTGATTTCCCATCCCCAAGTTTATGATGGGAAAAATCATACGAATATTATACCCTGCTTCTTATATTTAATTTCCCCCTAGTTTAAGAGATAACATCTTTATTTTAAATACTTTTAATTTTTCTCATTTTTTTAAATGGCGAAGGTTTCAAAGTTGAAGTTCTTCCTATCACTAACTACTATTCCTTTTCCTTTACCCCCAGCAGATTGTCTCTCAGATCTACTTATCTGCTTTCAAAATAGCAGCTAGAGTTTCTTTTTTTTTCAAAGAAGAAAATAAAAATTTTCCCTTAGAGGAGAAGGAGGAGGAGACCAGTAATTCTAAATGTCTTTTGTTTTCAGCATCAGGGCTGTTAGGTCTTTTGAGCCCTTCAAAGTTATGGAAGGTAATAAACAGGTCATCAGAATTAATTGGACATAACAAAGGTATTTTTATTGACATAACCATATAGTTAAATGAAAGATAACATAGGCTACTGTAAGAAAACAACTTAATAATAACAATAGGTTTTACTTATTTAACCTCCAAAAGGGCTAAACATTAATTTTAGAAAGAAATTGAAGAGATTTAAACAAATGTTTGAATGTTCACTGAAGAACTCAGAAAATTAAAGTTTTGGAAACATACATTTTGTGACAATTACTAAAAATTTTTCCCATTGGATATATAATCATTGTATTTCTGACTTTAATTTTCATTTTGCTTTGTGTCCAGAGTATATTTATATTTTACAATGTGATTCAGAGAATCATTAATTGTGCTTTAAGAAGAAAAAATGTGTAAAGTCTTCCTAAATTAGTATAACTTTAGAAGTAATTCAGAGTATTTATTTTGTTGTGGCCTGGAGAAAAGTAAAATGATGATGGAACCAACAATTCAAGGGTAGTTTTTCTTAGATTAGTGTTACCTTAATCTAAAACTTGTCCTCCTTCCTGGCCCCAGAATATTTTTCCTGTTGTGACATAACATTTTATTGTGAATAAAAGCTAATTTATACCTTCTCTACATGTCTTGTGTGTTAATATGACCTTGTTTTACCTTGCCTTCCAATCATGACTTTTGCTAGTGTTTAAAACCTAAAAAATGTTACCTCTGTCAGGAAGACTAACACACATTAGGCCCATGTTTAAACATTATTGACTTTCTTAATTTTTCTAAAGATGTAATACCTACATTTTAAATAGAGATAATACTTTTTTTTTTGTTTGTTTTTCCAAGGAGTAAATTACTTTTAAGAGAGAGAAATTTGCCTTTACAAGAGTCAGAGCTTAGATAGCTTTTTGTGACTGTTATTTCTAATAAGCTGCATTATCTCATGATTTATAAAAGGACATTTCGAAGTTAGTAGAATGTCACCTACTACCTGGTACGTAGGCTTGCCAGATAGAAAATTAGCTGAGACTCCTTCCACTCAGAGTGATCCTGTGGTCATTCCTTATTGTAAAGTTGTAGCCTCATACTAAAAATATGAATTTGGCCTTTTTATATATGCTTTCTCCAGTATAATTTCTGTGTACTTGCAAAATCACACCTGCTGTTTAACTTTGTTGATACAACTCTCCTATCCTACCTTAGATAAAATTTGGATTATATATATATGACTGATTTGCTTAAAGAGTAATATTTTAGATAGTAACCCAATCTTTCTAGTAGAAAACTTTTTTAGTAGACTTTATTTTTTAGAGAAGTTTTACATTCACAGAAAAATTCAGAGGTAGATTTCCCAAATACTGCCTGTTCTCAGACATGCATAGCTTCCCCCATTATTATCAACATCCCCCAGCTTAGTGGTGCATTTGCTATAATTGATGAACCTACATTGACACATCATTATCACCCAAATTTATAGTTTACATTAGGGTTAACTCTTGGTGTTATAATTCTGTGGGTTTGGACAAAAGTATAATGACAAATATCCACCTTTATAGTATTATATAGAATAGTTTTACTTCTCAAGAAATCCTTTGTGCTCTGCCAATTCATCCCTTCCTCTTCCCCTATCCTCTAACAACCACTCCTTTACTGTCACCATATGGAATTTTCAGAATTCCATATAGTTAGAATCATATGTGGTCTTTTCAGATTGGGTCCTTTTATTTAGCAATATGTATTTAAATTTCCTCCATGTCTTTTCATGGCTCGATAGTTTATTTCTTTTTAACTTTGAATAACATTTATCACCTGATGTACCACAGTTTATTTATCCATTCATTTACTAAAGGACATCCAGGTTCTTTTCAAGTTTGGGCAGTTATTTATAAGGTTGCTATAAATACATAATTAACACAGGTTACTTTACCCCTAACTACTGTTTATTTTATTTGTGTGTTTGTTTTTAGGAAGATTATGTTATCTGAGAACAAAGAAGGTTTTCTTCCTTGATTTATGGTTTGGTGTCTGACATTGATTTAGGGAAATTCTGTCACTGTTGCATCAAATATTTCTTCTATTCCTGTCTTTCTTCTTCTGGTATTCCTATTATGCATATGTTATATCTTTTGTAACAGTTCTTGGATATTCTATTTTTTTTTAATCTTATTTTTCTCTTTGTTTTTCAGTTTTGAAAGTTTCTGTTCACATAACCCTCAAGCAGAGATTCTTTCCTCAGGAGTGTACAGTCTACTAATGGCCCTTAAGGCATTTTCCATTTCTGTTACTGTGTTTTTGATCTCTGGCATTTCTCTTTGTTCCTCTTTTAAGATTTCCATCTCATTTACATTACACGACTGTTCTTTCACGTTGCCATTTTTTTCATTAGAGCCCTTAGTCATAGTTGTTTTAAATTCCTCATCTGTTCAACATCCCTGCCCTGTCTGCCATTCTGTGCTTGTTCTGACTCTTCAAACTGTTTTTTGCCTTTTAGTATACCTTGAAATTTTTTGTTGAAAGACGGACATGATATACTAGGTAAAATAAACTGATGAATAGGCCTTTAGTAATCTAATGGTAATGTTGGGAGAAGTGGTAGCATTCTATAGTCTTATGATTAGGTCTTCTTGGTGATTCTATGTCCCTAGATGGTGAACTTCAGCAGTGCTGCTTAGTTCCTCCCCTCAAGTGGGTCAGGCTAGCTAGAGGGTCCTGGGATTGAGTATTTCCCTTCTGCAGGGTCTGATAAACCTCTGATAAGCTCTGATAAACCTCTAGCAGGTTAGGCTCTAGTAAAATAGTTTCTCTTGAGGACAGGCAATGTTAGTGCCCTGGCATATTTTAAAACGCTTACTTTTCCTCTCCATGCTGGAAGCATGAAAGGATTTTTCTCCAGTCTTCACAGTGAGAACCTATAGAACTCACAAAAGTGTGAGGGATCCCATGACTGGGTTTCTTTGGAGTTTTTAACTCTTAGACTTATCTACACTGAGCTTTTAGCAATTTATCAATTACAGTTCAGGTTTTTCTACCCAGTACTGGTTCCTGCTGAGGTTTCTACTCATAAGTTTCTGCTCCACCGAGTTGTGAGTCTGTGTCTGCCTCGCTTTCTTTCTCATTTTGAGGGTAGCAGCTTACACTGTAGCAACGTCACTTCTTTGTTGAATCTAAGAAGAGTTGTTGACTTTTGTGTTTGTTCACCTTTTTACTTGTTAGGATGGAGCGGTGACTTCTGAGCTTCTTACATGTTGGACCAGGAACTGAAAGTTAGATCTATTTTTTTTTAGCAATAGTTTCTCCAAAGAAATACTGTCCTAGCATTGCTGAAAAACCAAAGCCAAGAATGTTTGTTCTGTTAGACTTTTTGGAGGGTAGACTAATGGCTTGGTGGCATTACTTTATAGACTCAGAGCAAAGCAGTGCCAAACTTGTCAATATCCAGATGATTATAAAGTAAATCAAGATGATAAATATTGTAGCAGTTAGTTTCACTTTTTGAAAACAAAGATGCTGGTAGATGGTTGGCTGACCTACAAAATACCACATAAAATGTAAAATATGCAAGGCAGGTTCTTAGAAATTTGATAATGATAAAGGTAAATGGTTCTTTAATACAATAACTTTTTGGTAAATGGGTATATATTATCCCAAAGCTAATTTTGTTTGTTAAAGAAATGAAAATTGTTTTTTCAATTTTAGGATAAGATTAAACATAAAGACCATATTGACCATCAGAAGGATAAAGTTGCATTAACTCTGGCTCGTCTAGCCCGGCATGTTGAAGTAGAGAAACAGCAGAAAGAAGAGAAGAATAGAGCATTCAGGGTATGTGGCTGTTTTAATTGACATTTTACTAAATTATAGAATTGTTTATAATAAAACTTTAAAGAGAAATTTGTAATAAAAAATGTTTAATTGAATCCATGTTAAACATGGACTCTAGATAGCTCATCAGTTTAGTAGTAAATCATGATATCTTTTTACATCTCTGTTTTTAGCTCTTTGGATTCCGTACATACATATATACAGGGGAAAAAAAAGAATTACTTGAGTGGACTTTATTTTTGGTAATTAAAAATCATTGGATTTCTCAAAGCACATGAGCTATTAAGGGTTTCTGGTTACTTCATCACAATAGTGAAAAGAGTTTATCAGGTTTGTGACAAACTATTGAAAGGTTTTCTACTAAATAGACCACTTTCTCAAACTTCAGCCTTTCAGATTAATTTGATACTAAAAGGAAGAAATTTGAATCGGGGTTGTAGAAGAGCTGCAATGTGGAAAATGAAGCCTAATTTAGACTCTCACATGATTTGTCTTTTCCTAAATTTGCTCTATAAAGCCCCAAATGAAATTACTTAAAAGAACTTCCTCAGTATTGACAAATGTCTGCTAGGAGTAGAGTGTTGACGAGTTGGTAAAAAAAATCTTCATAGTAGGATTTAAAAAATGGATTTTAGCAGATCACTTAACTTTTTTTATATATAGACTTTGGGCTTCGATCTGTAAAGGAACAGAGTTGGAGATGATCTCCCAGGTTGGGATAAGCACTATGATTTTATAATTTTAATGTCTGGTTTTGATTCCTTGAGTATTTATTCATTGGTTATTATAAAGGAATTTATATATTTCTGTAGCCTGTTTTAGTTTCTCCTAATCTGATAACAGAACAAATTAACCTTTAGGTTTAGAATTAGATTTGTTTGGAGACTTTACTATGTAATATCATTTAAGTTAGCACATAGTATTCTAATTGTATGTTTAAAATGCTTAAGGCATAGAAATATTTTAAAAAATAGGATTATTTCTTTTCTGGCAGAAACACAATTTGTTTTTAAAGAAGATACTTTCCCAAACTATGTTAAGTGTATTGTTTACAGGTCAGGGAAAAATCTCTTTGATAGGAGAGTTGTTTATAAGATGTCCTCCCTTTCTGTGGAATTTCTGAGTGATGCTAGCTTCTTTTCCCAGGCAGTGTTAATGGTCACATAAATGATAAAGCTTTTGTGATGAATTCAGAATCTTTTAGTCTCTATGACAACTAGGATTTTTCTCAAGGATAGTTTCATCTTCTGTCCATGTAAAGGTTCATACATTGTATTAAGACTTTACTTTAGCATTGAAGAAAGTTTTTTTCAATTTTGAAATTCTGGTTTAAGCAGTTGTAAAGAATAAATTTATCAAGATTTCCTTATTTTCTAAGGTAGAAACTGATTCACACAGATGCTTTAGCTCATTGCTTGACATCCACTCCTAGTTTTTTCATTGTTTTTATTTGGTTTTATTTATGGATTAGTTTTTTTAAATTAGATGGCAGAAAACAAAACATTACAAACTATTCAGAAAGGAAGATAATGAAACTGCAATAAAAATTCTTGAAGAATTTTAGTGGCTGTTGGTAGCTCTGACTGAAAATAGATAATAGAAAATGTCATTTAACTGTTCTAGGCCTTTGTGAATAGTTGATGGCTCACTATTAAAGTGGATTGTTCGTTTTTTATGATGGAGATGTTTTTATTTTTATTTTTTAGGTGAGGTAACCCTTGGTTGACCACACAGATTGCAACTTACAATCTTTTTTTTTTTTTTATGCCTATAGCATCTGGTCTTCCTAGGTGGTCTCCTATTCAAGTACTAACCAGGCCCAACCCTCTTAGCTTCCCAGAGCAGACAGGATTGGGCTTGTTCAGGGTAGCATGGCCATAGACTATGATGGAAGATGTTTTAAAGATAATAAAAGAAAATTAATTAAAATCTTTTCTGGGTAAATTACTTTCAGAGGTAATGTGCTGTGCTGACTAATTGACCATCTACCAGCTTTGCTTATTGATAGTTTAGGGGTTAAAATGACTTGCAAGAAGTAATATAACCCTAAAATTTGTTGAAGTAGCTTTGTGACATAGGACATGGATGGCTTATTTGGAGATGATTTCAGCCAGCAAATATTTTTTGAGCATTGACTATGTTTGGCCACAGAGTTCAAATTCTATTGTGAAGAATGCTTAGAAAATTTAAGAAAACTTGTATACTTTTAATTATTGGCAGTTATTTAAAATTAGTAGACTACTAGTTGGTATTTAGTAATATTTAATCTTAATATGTTAATTTATTTTAAGAGTTTTTCTTGTGATATGTTTTTGTAAGGAACTTTGATAAATGGTTTTATTTTATAAAGTCATTATAATCTACCAGAAGCTTGCATATTGCTTTCTTTGAATAAACTAACTTCATTTCTCATAGCATGTTATTCAGAGCACTGATCCTGTAGGATACAATTTGAAAGAAAAAAATATTTGGTGATTTATTAAGTTAAGATACTTCGAGTACTCTATGGGAAATCATATACTTGTTAGCACTTTAAGGCTTTGGAAATCCTGCACTAAAGGAACCTTTTAAAACTTTGTATTAAAACTAGTGTTTATGTACTTAAGTTGATTAAAAAATGTTTATAATGCTTATTAACATCTTCAAAAATTAGTATTCTATGGTTGTACTTAGAACAGTGTTGTATAGAAGATTTTTTCAGATTACAGTCTTGAATCTTTCTGTCCTCCTGCTTACCTTTCTTCAGATCCTGTTATGTTGCTAAGTAGGCCATTCATTATTCTGACCTATATCTTGCAAATCTAGTGTTTGTGAATTTGTGATTTCATTTAAAGAACACAACCTTTTTGAAATGTAGTATGGCATATGTGTAAGTGCATGGATCCTAGAATTAGATTGTGAGAGTTTAAATCCTGGCATTGTTATTTGACCTTCTGTACTTCAGTTCTCCCATCATACAATGGGAACAATAATAGTACCTATTGCATAGAATTAATGTGAAATTAAAATAATTTTAGAATAGTGCCTGTCACGTGGTAAGTGGTTATTGTTAATTGTTAGATACAATATGATTAGGAAGTATGCAGACAGATTTATAGATAATATTACTAGAGAGATTTAGAGACTTTAACAATCTAAAGCATCTAATTTAGTGGTTGGTGTGGCTGGCTGCCTGTTTTTGTAAATAAATTTTTATTGGAACATAGCCACACCCATTTGTTTACATATTATCTATGGCTGCATTCATGCTACATTGTCAGAGTTAATGAAGTTGCTGTAGAGACTGTATGGGCTGCAAAGCCTAAAATATTTACTGTCTGGCCCTTTTTGAAAAAAGTTTGTCAACCCTTGATCTAGGTGCCAATAAATGCTTTATATTGGCACATATTAAGTACTAATGATTGTCTGCTCTTATTAATACTATTCACTGAACAAATATTTAATAGGCTTCTGTACACTTCAGACTATGTGTGGAAATTTTGAAAAAGTTTAAAGATGAAAAATCATCATTCCTATCTCCCCTCCCAGAGATAGCCATTGACACTTCATATATTTCTTTATGGACTTTCCCCCTCTGCAGGTGCACTTACATATAAGCTTGAAATTAATCCTTGTTAATATTTTTTTATATTTGGCCTCATTGATTTGGTACTACTTAGTGACCTACTTGATAGCAAAAGTATATTTCTACTTCATTGAAAAAGTTTTGTTAGTGTTTATCTAATGACTTTAATGAAATGTACTTACTATAATTTACTAAAACAGTGCCCTATTGTTGGAGATGTAGGTTGTAGTGAACTTTGTGTAAAATAGGTAGACCTTGGGATCAACATATTAGAGCATAAACCTTTGTTTTGACTTCTCTTTGGGATATAGATTTTTTAGATGTGCAGTTCCAGGGCTAAAGGGTAGTCAGTATTTTCTGATCACTGATATGTCAAAATCTTTTTCTCAAGGAAATCAGGTTAGAAATCACAGGTTAATTGATTTTTTTTCTTAATATCTTTAGGAAAAAATTGATTTTCAGCATGCTCATGGGTTACAAGAATTGGAATTTATTCGAGGACATTCTGATACAGAAGCAGCAAGACTCTGTGTGGACCAGTGGCTAAAAATGCCAGGTATTCTTTAGAGATTACAGTGGAACATTAAGGTTACCTACCTTCCCTGAAGCCTTAAAAAATTATGACCATTTATTTGATTGCAAACAAGTAAGCAAAGTATTGAAATTTAGTTTCAGTGATACTTAATAATGGCCTACTTTACCAGTTGTCTTCCTACTTTGGCAAAAGTATATTTTGAGTATGAGTAATATAGATCATTTATTCATTAGATATTGCTTATTTATTTCTTCATGATGTTATGATGACATGAAATATTACATGTGTCTGGGTGGGTGTATAATACGTTATTTGAGGTCAGGAAAGGCTTCTCTGAGGAAATGGAATTTAAGCTGAGATCTAAAGGATTAGTGTTTACTTATTTATTCCTCAGTGAAGCCTATGTAGCTATTTTGTAAGTGTCCACATGGGAGGCTCATCTAAAGCATTGGGTAGTTTCTTCATTTTTAACTTTTTGCATACCTGAGATTCTCGGAAGAGTCATTGTGGATCATTTTCCCCCTACTAGATAATTTGACAGAATTTTTAAGAGTTAGTAGGACTGTCCCACCAAGGCAACTCTTCTAGCCTGTCTTATAGAAGACCTTAAAGGCTTAGGATATCCACAGAAACCTTAGCTGTGGAATTAATCCCGAACAAGATTTAATTGCAAAGTCATTAGAAAGATATATGTATGTAGTACTCAGTGTTGAGCCTAAATATCTTGTTCTCAAGTAAGTTTTCAGAGAGTTTTCTTTTTTTTTTTTGTGTAGAGTCAAAATGCCACTTATAAAACAGTTCCAGTAATTTGTAGTTATTTTGACATTTGGCCACTCCCTGAAACTATATTTTCTTTTTATTTCCTAATCCTTTTGTGCCCCATCCTTCCTTTGAAATACCTTTTCTTTTTTTTTTTTTTCTAACTTGCCTGTGGGTTTAGCCCCACAGATAATAACACTAGAGTTTGCTAGGTGTATTTATTTCACATAAGTTTTTGTTAGCTCAGCCTTCTTTGATCTCACAGTGCTTTATTAATTTCTCTAATACAGTTTTTACTATGTTCTGTTGAATTTATATGTTTGCATGTCTGTCTCTTCTACCAGACTACATGCTCTATGGGGATGAAGACCAAGACAATTCTTTTTGGTGTCATTGCCTAAAAAGAATGTTCAGCATAGAGATGCTTGATGTATGTTGGTTGACTATTACACCAAAGAAGGCTATAATAAACATTTGTACTTGAAAACAGAAAACAAGCCTAGACTTTGGGCTCCAAATGTGACTTCATTCACCTAAATAAAAGCATTATTTGGCATTCCAGACCTACTTTAGCAAAAGATACTTAGAAATGATGGCAAATAATTTTGCTTCTTGGAGTGTTCTTTTAAAAGCTGTAGTTATTCTTAAACAATTCAGTTCTCAGCAGTTGTTAATGATGAGTTCAGTGGTTTTACCTGAGCTGCATCACCATCACCTAGGAACATTTAAATAAAGGCCTGGGTCTCACCTGCAGAGATAATTAGGGTATCTGTAGTTTGGGGGGGATTTGTAGAAAACTTTGATAGGAAAGTGGGCTAGAACTACAAACTTTATCTCTAAGATCTCTTCAAAAAATCATTTATCTCATATGAATCTAATACTTTCAAGTCCTGACTAGAATGGTTTGGTCCAGTAATATGCCTCTTTAGTCCTAATTCCTGGCCTCCAGATTGTCAGAATAATAAATGCATTGTAAATTAAATTCATGAGCATCTGTTTGTGCATTTACCCAAGCAGACCAAGTGGGAACAAATAAGTCATTTAGCTGTGTCTATGATTCTAGGCAAGACTTGGTATTTTATATATCTTTAGGTCTCATGTGGTTCATTGGTGGCTGATAAGCCTGAGCCTGTAGTTAAGGTCTTTAAATTTGTATTATGTAATCATTTGATCTTTTGCTTGGTCTATGCAACACTGTAAAACTGAAGTTTGGGATCTATTGCTAGAACAGCTGTTTTTATCATTGGCTGTATTTGGCATGGGTGTTTTATCTTTCATAAGTGGTCTTCAGAGAGAAATGAGATCTTTGAAGAGAGTGTAGCTGGGAAAAACAAAGATGAGTCATTGTACTCTTTAATTTTAAAAAGTGAGTTTCTACTTCTCAGTAAGGGACTCATTCAGTCTATTCCAAACTATCTAGCTATTGTAATTCAGTTTTTAGATTAGAAGTAGTTTATAATTATAATTAGAAGTCCTTTATAATTACTCTAACTTTGGAAATCCATGTTTTATATACCTTTATAGTTAGGCCAATTTGCATATATTTAATACTTAATAACTTAGAAACTGCATTCTCTAGTCTTATTAAATCTCTCTCTATGTTGTCTTTTTATTAGTAAAGCTTATTTTCTTTCATTTGATTGTTTTCTCTAATTTTTATTTAGCACTCTGGCTAAATAAAAGTTTTAATGGGTGACATCTGCAATATGTATGGATAATAAATAAAAATTACCATAATTCTGACTGCATTAAAAAAGGAAATATAAAAAGGTGTATTGTTATCAAATGCCTCTAATATTAAAATATGATTAATGCTATGCTCTTCATTGTTTGTTGGAAGAACACATGTATAAGTATTTTGGCAGCTTTTAATAGTGGCATTCTTCCTATAAAGACTAAAACAGCAGATAGGCAATTGAAACCTTAAGCATATATAATCACTTAGAGATCTTAAAACTAGACGATGTTAAAGGAATAATATTCTACTCTAGGTAAATGTTTAGGGGCTTTGTAGAATATGTCATAAACATAAAAATCCAGTTTTTTGTTGTATGAAATAGTTATGACATTTGATTAAAACAGTCCACAAGAAATAATAAGAGAGAATAATCAAACTATCTGTATGTTAGAATCCTCCAGACAGTTCTGACAATTCTTTATTTATACAACATAATTCTAAATTTTCAGTTGTATATCATGTATTGGGAGTTCCCTGGGAACAAAATTTGGTTAGGTGGTATTAATTACAAGAGTGTGTGACAGTAACATTAAGATTATAAAGGAAGAAAAGAGATGAAGAATGGAACAGTATAAGAGGGTATTAATTAAGAGAAGGTAATGATGGACACACTGTTTTTAATTGGCTTTGAAAGGAGAAAAAGAGAAAGGACAAAATAGGATAGATAGGAAGGAGAGAGATAACAACAAATAAATCTCTACTTTGTGTTCTATAAATTTGTTATCATTGATACCTTCATTACTTGATATCCAGGTTGGAACTGATTCATCAGTGGCTGGATTCCTCAGAAGTATTGCTCTTATTCTTTCCTTACCTCCCTAACTTCTCCACTTCTCTCTGTTACATTGTTTAACATAATTTTTGTAGAACTCAGATCCTCTATAAAATAATTAAACATTATAATGTGTTTAAGATAGTTAAAAGAGAAAATAAGAGTTAGAAAAGATCTTTGCAAACTTACATAAATGGGAAGAAAGTTTCTATAGGGATTCTATAGAGCAACTGATTTTCTGATATATTTGATCTTTGATATTTCTTGGCTGTTGAATTTAGACACATTTTTTTCTTCAAGAGAATGCTATTTGGAGATGTTAACTGCTTTCCTTGTCCCAAATAACTATTTACTTTTAGGTTATTGTATCTTTTATAAGAAAACTTATAAACATTTAATTACAATTAGTACCGCCTAGTTGATGCTGTATCAAAATTTTCATTGTTTTAATAAGTCCAAAAGACAGATATCTGAAATAGGAACTTAAGAATTTATATTCCAATGATGCAGGACTCAAAACAGGTGCAATTAATTCGGGAACAAAAAGTTCATTTCGAAGAGGAGGCCAAATGCAAGTGTCTGGGAAACCAATTTCATGTCCCATAATGCACTGTAACAAGGAATTTGATAATGGGCACCTTCTATTAGGACATTTAAAAAGGTAAGTGTGGTATTCAGAGTAGTGGATGT
Organism: Macroglossus sobrinus; assembly: GCA_004027375.1. Taxonomy (NCBI): domain Eukaryota; kingdom Metazoa; phylum Chordata; class Mammalia; order Chiroptera; family Pteropodidae; genus Macroglossus; species Macroglossus sobrinus. The sequence continues at coordinate 36,489 of PVKZ01003280.1, forward strand.
TAAAGATCAAATAAGTTACAAAGTGATTTTATAAAATGAAAGTATGCACCTCTGCCATTGTGATCATAGCTTTATATTCCAACTTAAATTGTTTTGTGCTGTTATGATATCATTATTTCTAATTTATATTTCTTAGGTTTCCTAGAAGGTTTGTTGAAATCAGATTTTTCTAATAATGTTCTCTCTTTAAAGGCATAAAGCCTTTAAATATGTATTTGTTACTAATATGTCTCATAAAATTCTGAACAGACTTTTTGCATTGATACGCAGTTTTGGAGAAATCAAGCCCATATATGCAAATTTTAAGAGACATAAAGCAGTTACAGATATTCTGTCTAGCCTAAAGAAAGCTAGTATGGCATTACAAAAGTTCTAAAGGCAAACCAAATGTTGCAGAATTAACAATAAATATTCTATTTTTGAAACTCATCATATTAATTTACTGAATTTGGAATAGTAGAGCTTGAGAAAGTAAATATCAAGGAAGACAGTATTATAGGCATTACATATTCTTATCTTCACAACCACCTTCTGAAAGTTTAAAGTTTAAAGATGCTTTACCTTACCAAGAGAAGCTTCTAGAAGGAGCTTCAGCATTCAACAAATAACTGGGTAGCATACTGTATCGTAACTGTTTTAAAAAGTCTTTGAGGGAGTTTATAAGGACAAATTTTTTAAATGGTTAAGATGAACATTAAGAGGATTAAAAACCAGTTTTAGGAAACAACTGCACCAGAAATCTTGACATGAGATTATTCCAATCGTTCATTTAAAATTGTGACTTTTGTGGTAAATAAGGCAAAAAGAAAAGGTGATGGGTCTCTAATTTTCAAACTGGAAGTTTACCAGTTTGGCAAGACACACCTAAATCCATTTTATTGGATCTTGAGTACTTTTATGAAATCTTGAACAAACTGTCACCGTGTGAAGGGATTATATCGCATGTGGGAGCCACTTGATATTTCCTAAATATGAAAAACATTATTTAATATTTCAGTAGAGAATCACAAATTTCTGAATGTGTATTTGTGTGTGTGGGGGGGGTTTTTTTAGCTTAACAAATGAAGCTAAATAGTCTGCCCCTAGAATGTGGGCTTTTTTCCTAATGTTATTTCTCTTTTGCCAAGTAGGTTCGATCACTCCCCATGTGATCCAACAATCACACTCCATGGATCTTTCATCAGTTCCTTTGCTTGTGTAGTATGTTATAAAAATTTTGTTACTCAACAACAATATAGAGATCACCTTTTTGCTAAGGTAAGAATATGTCTTAAGTTAAGAGTAGAGAACCATGAAGGTTTTCTAGAGAACCATGAAGTTAAATGTACGTGCTTTCTTGCTGCTCTTAAGCTTACATTCACCAGTGATACACTAAAGAATCAAAATTGTGATTGTCTATGGAGAATAAAATTATTTGGAACATTAAATTATCATGGGCAGGAAATTTGATAGCTGAAAGCCAGAAATCCAAAAGATTCTTAGATAAACCATTTATTTTATGGAGTTGCTCTGTGAAATTAACTTACTGTATTTAAGATGCTCTGTGAATTAGTCACATGATGAGAACTATAACCTTATTCTTAAGTCCACTGTCTTTCACTGCCTGCTGAAACATTGGAGCCATGTAGTAAATAGCAATTATTTTATTAATGCTAATATTAAGATTAATAGATTTAGCATTTAAAAGGCTGTGTTATATAATTCATTAAGTGTTATATTTCAAAGGACATGAATTGATTCATGGAATATGCAAATCAATGTAATATGGAAGTCTGTAATGAGTGTTTATTGTATTTGATATGATATAGCTCTCGTTAAGCTCTCCTTAATTGCTTTTTCTTTGGAATGTGTCACAAGGACTCTAAAGGAAAGTAGTATGCTTTCGATTGTAATTGTCTATCTTGAATCAGCCAGAAGAGGTCGCTGGAAGATTGTATACCTATGAATTCTGTTTTGTGAAGATGGCATTCTTCAAAGAGAGTGAAGTTATCCAGTTTTCATTGTTTGCCTTGCTTGCCTCCTCTTTTCCTTTCAATCTGTTCTGACTAGACTAGTTCTTCTCAAACTTTAATGTACAAACAAGTCACTCAGGAATCTTGTTAAAATGCAGATTTCTGACATAGGAGATCTGAGGTGGGGCCATTCCTAACAAGCCTCTAGGTGATGTCATTGCTGCTGATCCTGGGTCATACCAAGTAGCATGTGTCTAGTATTTTTTGACATAAAGTCAGCTAATGGATATATCACTAAATAGCTTCTCAGCTTTGCTCCGTTTTTGATGGTAGTGGTAGTGGTGGTGGTGGTAGTGGTGATGGTGGTGGTGGTGGTGGTAGAGGTAGAGGTAGAGGTGGTAGAGGTGCTACACATATTAGCTCCAGGGTGCCTCAGTGTCACTTGTGGATCAGTAGGTACTACCATTGTTTCTCATCTGTTTTTAGGGCCATTCTTTCATTAAAGGTTATTTTTTTCCCCCTTGCTAGCCTATCTTCCCCAGCCCTAGGAAACCAGTAAACTACTTTTGCCTCTATGGTTTTTCTGGACATTTCATATAAATGGAGTCATAGAATATGTGGCCTTTTGTGACAAGATTCTATCACTTACCATAATAATTTCCAAGGCTCATTTATGTTGTAGCATGTATCAGTAACTCATGGCTTTGTGTTGCCAAATGATGTTTCATTGTATGGCTATATTCTGCATTTTGTTTATCATTTTATCCAGTTGATGAACACTTGGGTCGGTCTCCTCTAAACAGGTGTTCAGGTCTTTGTGTAGACATATGTTTTCACTTCTCTGATGAGTTAAGTTATTGGGTCATATAGTAATTATGCTTAATTTTTTGAATAACTGCCAAACTATTAATTCGACACCCTATATACTGTTTTACTTTCCCAGCAGCAGTGAATGCGGGTTCCAGTTATTCCACATCATTGCCAATACTTATTGTCTGTCTTTCAAAATAGTCATTTTAGTGGGTATGAAGTAGTATCTTATTGTTATTCTACTTTTTATATACATATACAAATTTTTATAGTATATTTTATTTTAATGTAGCCAGATTTATCATGGTAAAAAGAAATTGAGTGCTTTAACTTACCAGATATTCCATTTCCCATTCCTCCCCCCAGTTTGTAGATGGTATTTGTGAATATGTAATAGGTATATTCCAATAAAATTTTATGTAGAATTACATTTTTGTTCTATTGAGCAAATAATTTAAGTAAGCTTTATATTGAATCTGTTTATAACTCATAATTGAACTAAAAGTTATTTTATTTTCTTAGGTTAGAATTAGGGAATATTTGTATAAATTGGTGGTTAGTAAATGCCTTTGGTGCCCTTATCACTTAGAACTTTCTAATTGAAATGCAAAATATCTTCCTGGGTATTACCTTCTGTGTGGCACCCACTGAATTAAAACACGATGGGGAATAGTGGAAAGAGCATAGAATTTATAACCAAAGATATAAAACTATATTTGAATGGTAGCTTTGTCTCTTCTAAGGTTATACCTTGGTTGAAGGAACTGGTAATTTTGTTGACTTACTTAAATTTCAGTTTTCTTATTTGTAAATAATGAAAAGAGTAGTTCATGGGGTTTTTATAAAGATTAAATGGAAAAGCTCATTTTGAATCCTAATATGGTGCATGACATGTGCTCATTATAAATATAAATTTGCTATTCTTCCTCCTGTTGTATCTCATAAGACTACACAAACTATTTTGATATCCCTAATGTAAATTTAAGATAGTAAATGTAAAAAGACACAGTACACCTTTTAAGGCTATTATTCTGAAGACCATTAACAAGAAGTTAAACTATATTAATACACAAACACACACATATACATATAAACATACACAAGTATACACTTAAAAATATTTCCAATTTTGGAAAAAAGAGGCTCTTAACCAAGTTTGGAAACTTAGACCCTAGAAAAGACAGACTTGTTTGACTATGTCAAAATTTTAAAGTGAGCATACGCAAAATTAATTGACAGTTATTTGAAAAATATTTGCAAAGTGGAGGATGAGACATAGAGTTTCAATAATGAAGAATGATACAAGTTGACCAGAAGGGGAGAAAACAAAACCAATAAACATGAGGTTAAAGAATATGATTAAGCAATCCACAGAATATAGAATATCCAGAGAATTGTATAAATAAATGATTAAACTAACTAATAGGAAATGCAAATTAAAATAATATCACAACATCTGTCAGACTGCAAAAATGAAAAAAAGTTTCATAATAGCTATTACTGCCAGGCTTATTTAGTGCTAGAAGATATGTGAATTTGTATAGCTATTTTGAAAAGCAAGCAGACAATTCAAATAATACAACTTTTAACTCAATGGGTCCACTCCAGAGAAGAGAAAAGCATCAATAAATAAAGATATATATTCATGAATATTTACAACAACATTGTTAATAGTGACCAAAAAAAAAAAAAAGGCCTAAAAATGAATACTTGACTAGATCCAAACTATGGAGTAGTTTGCCACCATTAAGGAGAATGAATTAAAGCTATGCCAGTTGATTTTTAGGGATTTCTATTAGGTATCATGGAATAAAAAAACTAAGAGGCAGAAGTTGACAATATTGCTGAAACAATGGAATCCCTCTTGTATATTTATATATATATATATATATATATATATATATATACACATATATATATATATACATATATACATATATATATACATATATATGTATTATTTATATATATACATATATATGTATATATATAAATAATATGTATACATATATATGTATATGTATATTTTGTAAATTATTAAGCATGGAATGACTTATGGATACATATTTGTAAACATAAGTTATATTGCAGAGTTGAACAAAACAAAACAAAAAGTATATGTGATGTGTAAACATTTATACATTTATATAATATTTCAAATGGATGTATATTTATAAAAGAAAATATATATAGAAAACATGTACTTATCCATTTATTGTCACAGAAAGATGATTGTAATTTGTTTTCAAGGAAAAAATTTTATTTTTATATATGTGACCTCATTTATAATATAAGTTCCATAGTTCACACTCATGAAAGAAAAGTTTTCATGTTAAAAACTGATAGGTAATATTCTAAATAAGTAATAAACATTTTGAAAGTTGATTTTAAGAAACCAAATATTGATTTATTTTAGATGTGTATAATACAGCTTTGCCTTATATTTTAGGAAGCTGCAGATGATGGACATAAAAACAACCTTCTTCCTCAGGTTATTCAGTGTTTTGCGTGTCCAAGTTGCTTCCTTCTTTTTAGCAGCAAGGATGAGTGTTTGAAGCATATGTCTGGAAAGAATCATTTCCATCAGCGTTTTAAACTGGGTGGTATGTTCATACTCTTTTCTGAAAATTATTAAACTTCTTTATTTTTACTGATTTTTACTGATTTATCATACTTCTGAGATAATTTGTGAGGTTACTTATTCTCACATTAGTTTAAAAACCAGGAAAGTGAAAGATTTTTATTTTAATTTTTTTCCCAAAAAAGATTATCAATATTTATCTGTACCTAAGAGCAAGGTTTACTTACTTTGAAGAATGAAGAGAAACTTAGGAAGAGAACATTTATTCAGAATGTTTTTTTATATCCATGATTATCTGGAAAGTTTTTTTTTTTTTTTTCTGTATTAGGACTCTAATTTCAATTTGAGCATGAGTTCAGCATCTTTTAAACTTAAGGCTAGAAAATTATTTCCTTTAGATTTTTATTATATAAGTATCTTATTTTACTTCAGCTGATGTTGAGAAAGGCAAAGGCAGGGGGCGGGGAGGTTGGATCACTCTCTGCTCAAATCTTTGCAAGTTATAGTTCATTTTATCTTTCAGATGGCAAGGGAATAGCACATCCAATCTCATTTCCATCGTTTGCAAAGAAACTTTTGATCTCTCTGTGCAAAGATGTTCCATTTCAAGTTAAATGTGTGGCCTGCCACCAGACACTGCGTTCCCACATGGAGCTCACTGCCCATTTCAGGTTTGTACAGGTCTAGTCTTAGGCTATAAGGGAATCCTGCCCAACAAGCTCTTCACCAGTAAGATTTAACAAATACTTTTCTATTCCATGTTTCTCTCCTTTTAAAATGAACATGGACATTTGCCCGGAAATCAGCAAAATTAAAAGAAATTAGAAATGTGGAAAAAGTGGGTATTTTGATATTTCTGTGAATGTAAAACAAGCTTACATTTCTAAGATCTGTGAATAGTTTTCCTGTGTGTTCTGTATGTGTGTATGTAGGGAGGAGAAGCTTAAAATAGAACCTTGGCTTTAAGTCAGCCAGAATGGAAAGCATTATATACATGTGAAAGATTAAATTTCAGTGAAAGGCCAAATTTATCAAATAATCAAGAAAATTTTAATATGATTTTTTTAATGGTCTTTTCAATGGAAATTATCAAGCAATAGACAGAAGTAAGGAGAATAATATAATGAACCCCTATATACCTTTTATCCACCTACAGTAGTTATTAACACATGGCAGTAATGTTTCATTTATATTTTCACCTCCTGCAACTTATTATTTTGAAGCAAATCATATCATTTTATCTGTAAATATTTTAATATGTATATGTAAATGATAAAGACTAAAAATGTTGTTTTCCCAGCTTAAAAATTTAAGTTTTTTAATATCAAATATCTAGTCAATTATAAAATTTCTCTGATTATCGCATGAAGTTTTATTCCTGTTATTTCTTTAAAATGTATTGAAAGTTTATTTACAATTTCATTTGTTTAAAAAGAACAATTATTTTCACAAACTGAAGTATTTATATGTCTCGATAAAATTAAGGCTGCAGAGTATAATTACTCTCTATATACTCAGTATAATTACTGAAGTTAGCAATCCTGGTTCTGACTTATATTTCATGAGTTTAAATCCTGGTTCTGCTTTTATTTTTATTCTTAATTTTTTATTATGGAAATGTTTATATGAAGTCAGTAGATTAGTTTAATGAACCTCCATTTACCCATCACCCAGCTTCAATAATAATCAACACTGCCATTCTTGTTTTCTTTATACATCTGATTGGTCCTTACTCTCCTTTTAAAAGAAGTTTTTGTTTGTTTTTGAGGTAGAATTTAAATTCGTTCAACTGTACATATCTAAACTTTCACAGTTTTGACAAATGGGTACATCCGTTTAACTCATATTTTTATCATAATATATTCCCTTTCTGTGGAAAGTTCCATTATGTCTCTTCCCATTTTCTCCCCCCTCACCCCCAGGCAATCTGTTTTCTGATATTTTTTTCACCTTACATTGGTTTATCTCCTCTTGAACTTCATGTAAATGGAACAGTATAGTGTGTACTCTTGTGTTTGTCATAGTATCTGTCTATATTGATTAGTACATTGTTCCTTTTTATTGGTGAGTAGTATTTTATTGTATAAATATAGCACAATTTGTTTATTTATTCTCATGTTGATGGACATTTGGATTTTTTACCGTTTTTAGCTATTGTAAATAAAGCTACTATGCACATTTTGTACAATTCTTTTTATGGATATATATATTCATTTCTCTTGGATGAATATCTAGGAGTGGAACTATTGAGTCAAAGAGTAGTTGTGTATTTAGTTTCATAGGAAACTACTAAATATTTTTCCAAAGTGTTTGTACTAGTATGCATTTCTACCAACAAGGTATGAGAGTTCCAGTTATTTTACATCCTTGCCATGGTTTGGTGTTACCAGTTATTTTCATTTTAGCTGTTCTTTTGAGTGTCTCATTATGGTTTTAATTTACATTTCCCTGATGAACAATGATATTGGGCACTTTTTCATGTACTTTAGGACCATTCATTTATCTTTGTGAAGTGTCTGCAAGTCTTTTGCCTGTTTAAAAAAAAATGATTATTTGCCTTTAGTGAGTTGAGATTCTTTATGTATTTTAGATATAAATCTTTTGTCAGATATATGTACTGTGAATATATTCTCTCCCAGTCTAGTTACATATTCATATTGTTAATGATGGCTTTTAATGAGCAGAAGCTTTTAATCTCATGAAGTGTAATTTATTGATTTTTTAAAAAAAAATTGATATGGTTATGTTTTCTCTGTCCTGTCTGAGAAACCTTTGCTTCTTCTTTCTTCAGGAATATATTTTGTTTACTTCATTATTTTTTTTTAAATCAGCTTTTTAAAAAGCTTTTCTTAGCTCTTATGTTTATATCTTAACAAATTTTTGTTAATCTTTAAAACAATCAGCATTTGATTTCACTGATGATTCTTTGTTGTTTGCCCATTTTTTACTTTGTAAATTTCTGTTCTTTAAACTTTGAGTTTAATTTGCTTATCTTTTTCTACTTTCTTAAGTTAGAAGTTTAGATTAATTTTGGACCTTCTTTTTCTGTATAAACATTTAAAGTTATAAATTCTTCTTTAAGCATTGCTTTGCCTGCATCCCTTAGATTTTGATAAATTGTTTTCATTTTTATTAAGTTAAAAATATTTTACCTTTTCTTTTTGATTTTTTTTTTGACCCCATAGATTTATTAGAAATGTCTAGCTTAACTTCTAAGGGGTTAGGGATATAATTTCCAAATATTTATGGATTCTTATCATCATTTTTGTTTCTAATTTAATTCCACTATAACTAAAGACCATACTTTATATAATTTCCCACTTTTAAAACAAATACATGGAATGGTAGCAGGTCTGTTGTTTTTGGAGTTTAGTAGTGAAAGGAAGACAGTTGAAGCACAGTTGTATTTTTTTTCCCCCTAGAGAAGTCGACTTATTTTTAGTTAATTTTTGGAATCGTTTGTGGTCTTAATTGAGCCTGATTCTTTAGTATAAAAGCAGCTATGGGCATGGCATATTCTTGACATAAAGTAAATCAGTTCTTAAAGAATAGGTATCAGATTGTTCAGAATCTTAACGTAGTGTTCCTCTACACAGTGTATCATAGGACCTCTATCAGTGCATTTGATACTGTTTTTAGCTCTCTGAAGTTTGTCTGAATTTTTTGGATATTTTGACTCTAGTTTTACCCTTTTGTATAGGATAGAAAGAGACAAAATGTAGGTAATACTCAGGTATTTTGAGATACTAAAATATTTTATCTTTATTGAAAAAAATACCTTTTAGTGCTTATGTATACACTGTTTGTTTTGTAATTCCTGCAATAAGAGCAGAGATACTCTATTTAGAAAATACTTATGAAAGAGTTTATTTTTCTTATCCACTTTAGAGTTCGTTGTCGAAATGCTGGTCCTGTAGCTGTAGCTGAGAAAAACATTGCCCAGGTTGCAGAGAAATTCATATTAAGAGGTTATTGTCCAAATTGCAATCAAGTCTTTGTGGATGAAACCAGTACCCGAAATCACAAGCAGAATTTAGGACACAAAGTCCGAGTCATTAACTCAATGGAAGAATCAGTCTTACTTTATTGCTACAGCAGTGAAGGGAACAAACCTCCTTCTGACTTGAATCTATTGCTAGATCAATCAAAGTTTTCATCACTTAAAAGAACTATGTCTCTTCAAGAATCTAGCTCACAAGACTTCAGCACCATTCCAAAAAAAAAGATGAATTTAGAAGGTCAAAGCCATGAAGGTGTGGTTTGTGCCCAGAAAGAAAAGTCAGTTATTAAAACCTGGTTTTGTGAATGCCATGAACGATTCCCAAGTGAAGATTTAGTAGAAAAGCATGTTTTCTCAGCAAATACAATGTGTTATAAATGTGTGGTGTGTGGAAAGGTGTGTGAAGATTTAGGAGTCATTCGTTTACATATGAGCCGGATTCATGGAGGCGCTCATTTAAATAACTTTCTTTTCTGGTGTCGGACATGCAAAAAGGAGTTAACAAGGAAAGAGACTATTATGGCACATGTGACTGAATTTCATAATGGTCATAGATATTTCTATGAGATGGATGAGGTAGAAAGTGAAACATTGCCATCATCCTCTACAACATTGGGGAGTAATTTGGCTGCTAAGAATCCTTCTTCAACGATTACTATTATTGACCATTCCCCAGCAAGCAGTCCTCCGAGGGGTAAATGGCAATGCCGAATCTGTGAAGATATGTTTGATTCCCAAGAATGTGTGAAACAGCACTGCATGTCTTTAGCAAGTCACCAGTTTCATAGATACAGCTGTGCTCATTGCAAAAAGGCTTTTCACAAGATAGAAACACTGTATCGACATTGCCAAGATGAGCATGACAATGAAATAAATATTAAATACTTCTGTGGGCTTTGTGATCTTACCTTTAATGTGGAAGAAGCATTTTTGAGTCATTACAAGGAGCACCATGGCATAGATTATGTGTTTGTGTCAGAAAAAACCGAAACTTCAATTAAAACTGAGAATGATTATTCAATAATAGAGAACAGTAACCTGTTAACCTGTGGTTGCCGTGAGAGTTACATCTGCAAAGTCAACAGAAAGGAAGATTATAGTAAATGTCTCCAAATCATGCTGGATAAGGGCAAACTGTGGTTTCGCTGCAGTTTGTGTTCAGCAACTGCACAGAATGTTGCCGACATGAACACTCATATCCGTCAAGTGCACAAATTAAAGAGCGAGGAGGAGGAGCAACAGTATGTGATCAAGTGTGGCACCTGCACCAAAGCATTTCATGATCCTGAGAGTGCTCAGCAGCATTTCCATAGAAAACATTGCTTCTTACAGAAACCCAGTGTGGCTCATTTTGGATCTGAAAAAACAAGCCCATACAAGTTTGCTGCTAGTGCCTCACGTACAGAGAGAAAACTGAAACAGGCAGTAAGCTATCCAAAAAATTCAGACACGGAGAAAGGAGCCGAGAATGACCTAAGCTATCAGAATATAGGTATGGCTTTACAACTCTAATGTCTGTGCAAATTTCACATAATAATATAGCTAATAATGATTCAGTTTTGAAGCAAGAAACATAGTAGGATGATATGTTAATTACTATAGCATATGCTTTTTAGCCAGAATGTAGCGACTACATTTAGTCAGCCATTCTCTAAACTTAAGGGGACAAAGAATATATGTTAGCTTTAAATAATATGTAGTTTATATAAAATATTCTTTTCTTTTACAAAAGGCTTGGGAATTTTGAGAAATGAAGGAAATGGACAGTGTTTCTGAAAGTAGAATTTGAAAGTTATCCTGGACATATTATTAGATTTTGGTTCATTCAAAAGATGACAAATCAAGTGAATTCTTTTGTTTCTATTTTGGCTTTATTCTGTAAGTGTGAGAAATCTTTAAGTTCGCTTTAGAATTTGTATATTTTTTTTATGATTATTTTGGAAGCAAAACTCTTACTTACAGATAAAATAGGAATTAGAAGTAGAGTTACAAGTGGTAGCAAAAATCCATGGAAAGATATGAGGTAAGGATCCCCCTTTTTGTACTTACTCTAGACTTTCCTTCTTCCATGTGATAAGTGATAAGGTTAGATAAGTCTAGAAAAGTGCAATGTTGTTTTTCTTGTTTAGAGTATAATTTATTTTGTTTAGAATATAATTTTAAGTCTATATTTTTTTAAATATTAACTCTTAGTAAGTTAAGAACGGAGCCTATGAGGATATGTGAAAATTTTGGTTAATAAAATTTTTTATGAAACATTGAATTTTTACAGACTCACTCTATAGGACATGTAGGTATCAACAGTACCTTTAGTCATGGCATGTTTTATGTAAGAAATGATTAAATGAAGTACTACAGATCCATTTAACTCGACTCCAAACTGTGAAGCAGCAGTCATACCATTTTTGTTCTCTTGTACTTTTCTTTTGCTCTTCTGATTACTTTTTGGGAATTTGTGTTGGCCTTTGTCAGAACATGATTCTGGTATCTAAATCTGAGAATGGCTTAGAATTTTAAGAAAAGACAAGGTGATGGGTGGCTTGGAAATGGGAGGTGATGCAGCATGTATTTGAGAGTGTCTCCATTGGATAGAGGAGATGCTATTTGTTTTAAAAATAACTTAATATCTTAAGATTTGCATTGCTGCCACTAGAAACTTTAAGGTCTTGTCAAAGTAGAAAGGAGGAAAAATAAAGGAGAATGAAGATTGGAGAATGGTGGAAGATGAAAGAACCTGAGAGAACCAAGAAAGATGTTTGTGGTGAATGGTACTGAAGTACCACTGGTACCTGTAATGCACCACCTTATGGTAACAGGGTTGTAGGTTACCTCATTTCTGCTCTATAAGGTGTTTAACCACAGAGCCAGAGGGGTACTAATAATTCAGTCTAGGTTGGGAAAATAATGATATTCTTATAGAGAGAACATTTATAGCAGGTAACCTTGAAATTTTATTTTGATGATAATGCAATTTTTTGTCTATTTAGCCTTAAAACTTTGTCTTCTAGTTCTTCTAGTACACTATTTTTTAAAATTACTTTTATAAATGACATTTTAAAAATTCTTAGGATCAATAGCCTGTGGTTTTAGAAAGGATATAAAATCGAATTTCTGAAATATTCAGAATATTTTTTATTTGATTTAAATGTACTGCATCATGTACAGGTTTGGACTTCATAAAAAGGTTTAGCTAGAAATGAATAACATACGATTAATATTTTGCATATTAGTTCTCTGATATCTTTTAAACTTGAGAAATTAAAATGTTTCTAGCTCATTCTTACCAAATTCATGTAAATGTTTCTTTCTTAGATGAAGAAGTTGTTGAACTTCCAGATTTGGATTACTTGAGAACCATGACTCATATAGTCTTTGTAGATTTTGATAACTGGTCAAACTTTTTTGGTCATCTACCAGGGCATCTTAACCAAGGAACATTTATTTGGGGCTTTCAAGGTATGGTTAATAAAAACATTTGAGGCAATTTCTCTGTTTTCCCCTTAGAATATGGTTCACTTTGAAGGACTCCTTGAACCTTCCTGAATAGAACACAGGAACATAATTGGAATGTTGTCACTTTGCATTATAGTTACTCTGCTAGAATATTTTTCTCTTTACATTTCTCTGTGGTAACTGTTAGTTCTATTTGGTGACCCAAAGTTTGTGGATCTTTAGATACAGATTGAAAAAGCCTTTATTCAATACCTACATTGTGCCAAGTACTGTATTTGGTACTAATACATTCTTACTAATCATTATTATTATCTCCCTTTTAAAATATAAGGAAGTAGGCTGAGAAGTTTTAATTTTTTCCAAAATTTAAAATTAATAATTAGCAGTCAGCTTTTTGAGCTTAGGCCTTGTGGCAAATGTGTTAGGATGTTAATTATTAATAAATGTGCAACTTAATCTAAATCTCTTTACAAACCATTGACCAAACCATGGAGACTACTTTGATTTATAGTTTAGTATAATGAGCATCTAGTATACTTCATGTTTGATAGGGAGCAGCATATAAAGAGGATTGGAATTTAAGATAGAAACATATCAATCTGGATAAATTAGTTAGTACAGGTTTTTAGTAAGTCTGACTTTACTGATTACTCATCATGACTATCCACTAAACAGCCTTGACTTATTTGTAAAAAACCACTAATGCTTACATTCATATAGAATGATGCCATTCAAAGAATTTTTACACATTTACTTTTGATTCTCGTTAACATTGCTGTAAGTTTTCAGATGAATAGATAGATTCAGGGAGGTTGGTCTACTTTTTCAAGATTGTAAAGTAACAAAATGATGATAACTGCATTAGAACTGAGTTCTTCTGCATTCTCACCTGGTACTTTTTCTCTAGCAATTTTTTTTCTAGTATGTTTTTCCTTGATAGAATTTTTAGTTATATCTAGTGTACTTTTCTTTTTCTATCATGACTTTTTCTACCATTTGATTATCATGCCTTTTCTAAAAATAACAGGAGGAAACACCAATTGGAAGCCTCCACTCAATTGTAAGATCTATAATTACCTGAATAGGATTGGATGCTTCTTCCTTCATCCGCGCTGTAGTAAAAGAAAAGATGCTGCGGATTTTGCCATATGTATGCATGTGAGTTCTTGTTTTATTCAAACTAATGTGAATCTAGGACCCGTTTGGATTTTTTTTCACTTTAATCATAATGACACTGTAGGTCATTCTTCAATGGTATATTTTTGTATAACTTTCTGCATCATGTTCTACTTATGTCTACTATGCGAGCAGGAACCCATAGCATGATTATTTACTTCTTTATCTCTAACTCCTAGCAGAATCTAAGTTACACATAGTAGACCCTCAACTTTTTATGGAATAAATGATAAAGAGATGACACTGTACTTGAGGTATACTGAGACACTTTGACAGTTCAGTGTCTCTGAAATTGGAGAGCACCTGAACAATCACTGTTGGCTAGATGGGATTTGCATTTGCTTCTGTCTCTACCAGTCACCTAGAAGAAATTACCAGCATGAGACACAGTTTAAAGTCCCTGCTTAATGGGTTTATGTATCACACTTATAACATGAATTTACTCTGAAAACTTGTTCACTGATGCTTATGTTTTAAACCACAAGAGATTCCTTTTTCTACCTATCCGGTGCCAAGATTGAGTGTGCAAATTTATTGCCTAACTTTATAGTTGATATAAAGCACTTCAGCTTTATGAGGGGGCCTCCTATTGGACTTCTTTTGGTCTTTCTTTCTTTCTTAGTGGCACATAAGATAGCTTATAATAATTGAAAACATTTTATATTTGATTAAATGTGGTATATTTCATTTACGAAGGAGATCTTTGGTGGGAGCTGGGGAACAAGCTAAATCTTACTAGGTGTGCGTTCATTCTGAAATATATGTAATTTGATTTGAAACTCAAATGCTAATTTTCATCAACATATGCCATTTATTCCAACTTAGGCTGGCCGTCTAGATGAACAACTACCCAAGCAAATTCCTTTCACCATCCTCTCAGGAGATCAAGGTTTTCTGGAGCTAGAAAATCAATTTAAGAAGACTCAGAGGCCAGCACATATACTAAACCCTCACCACTTAGAGGGAGATATGATGTGTGCCTTGTTAAATAGCATATCCGATACCACCAAAGGTATGCAGCTGCAGTCACAGTGCAGATCATCCAAGAGGAGGAGACTTCACTGCTGAGAAACCAATAAACTGCTGTCCACTAGTGTACTGTTGGCTGCTCACTAAACATCATGCTCTCATACTTCTATCTTATTTATTTTTTCTTATCTCACTTTCATTCTTTAGTGTTTTAAAAGAGGATGAATTTATAATTTTCTGGAATCTTTTTGATCGAAGAGAAATTCTATATTAATGTATATAACATATATTCATGGTATGAAATAATGTTAGTACAATTTTGTAAATGTCAGAATCCAGATCTTCACTTTGTTTCTGAAATTCCAAATTCATCTTTAATTTTTCAAAAAGGAAAGTCTTACAGGTGAAACCAGAAAGCAATAAATAACAATATGGCAGTACCATACTATCCACGCCCCCCTCCCCCCAAAAAAGGACCATTTAAAAGGTTAACAATGACAAAAGTGAAGCCCCAAAAGATCTTTAGTTCCTTAGAAGGGGTGGGTACTTCTTATCTTATTCCTGGGACTTAACACACTCTGCTCTACCTTTTGAAGTTGTTCAAAGAAAGGCAGTACTGATGCCCAATTTCACTAACCAGTATTTAAGAAAGAATGTCATTCTAGGGATTCAGAAAGATTTTTTTTTCATGATTTCTGAAATAAATGTGGTAGAAGAGAATAATAATTTTTAAATATCCTAATAATTTACAGCCATGAGTAAGATTTGAAGGTATTAATGAATGACCTCAATGAAAAACTACTTTTGGACATCTTTATTACGTGCTTTTAAATGTTCCAGCTCTGCTTGCCTCCTAGCTATTTTTTTCTTTGAACTTACTCAGAGCCACATTTTGATTAGAAACCCATTCTGAAGAATTTTGCTGTAATCACACATTACAGTGGATCAATTCACTTCAACAAAGTTAGGAATCATTAATCTAACTCAACTGTGCTCTTTAAAGGAAAATCAACTCTGTTTTGCGTATCTTAGTATTGAATTTTATCTTTCTATTCTGTAATTTTAATTTTCAATTCACTTGTTTTTTTCTCTTTTTGGCTTTTTCTTTTTTTTTTTAGAATCTTTTTCTTTCACTTTTTTGCCATCCCTTTCCCAATCTTTAACATTTATTTAATATTCTATAAAATACTTTTATTTTTTCCACCATAGGCCAGCCACCTTTTTCTTCTCTTTTGCTGATGCCTTTGGGAACATTTCTTTTGCAATTTAGAATGTGAAACCTGTATGAATTTGCCTTTATTTCAACTTTATCTGGAATAAGAGCTGCATATGAGTAGATCTGCATGGGTATATCAGGGTTGGAGGTGAGAGAATAGGTTCTTACTGCTTTGGGGGGTACATGTGTACTTTATTCAGAATTTTTATGAAATGCAGAGATCATGCAGTGCATAAAAAAGGGCATGGGCTTGGTTCAAACACTGATTTTGCTGCTTCCTAGCTGTGATTTCAGTCAAGTTACCTTTTCTGAGTCTCACTTTTCATATCTTTAAGGTTGTAAGAATTAGTGATATGTATAAAGTAAATAGCACAGCATATAAAGCACTGTATGTGCTCGATAAATAGCAGCTGTTTTTTAAATTCTTATTACTGTAAATATTATTCCTAGCCACTAGGTTTTTTTTTTTTAATTTCCAATTTTTTTATCATGGTAAAATACACATAAGTTTTACCATCTTAACTATTCTGAAGTGTACAGTTCAATGGTATTGACTACATTAACATTGTTGTGTAGCCAAGATCATCATCCATTCTCGGAATTATTCTCATCTTGCAAAATTGAAACTCAGTACCCATTAAATAATAACTCCCCGTACCCCTTTTCCTCAAGGCCCTGGCAACCACCATTCTACTTTCTGTATCTGTTTTTGACTATGCTAAGTACCTCATATAAGTGAAATACAGCATTTGCCTTTCTGTGACTGGCTTATTTCACTTAGCATAACGTCCTCACGTTTCATTTATATTATAATATGTCAGAATTTTCTTCATTTTTAAGGCTGAATAATATTCTGAATAATAATATATCCCATTTTGCTCATCCATATATCCATCTATGGATACTTGGCTCGTAACCATGTTTTAGCTACTGTGAATAATACTGCTATAAAGATAGATTTATAAAGATCTCTTTTGAGACCCTGCTTTGAGTTCTTTTGAGCACATACCCAGAAATGGAATCGCTGAATCATGTGGTAATTCTATCTTTAATTTTTTGAGAAACTTCTATACTGACTTCCACAGGAATGGCACCATTTTACTTACACTCCCACCAACAGTGCATCAGGGCCCCAATTTCTCTACATACTTGCCAGCACTTATTATTTTCTGGTTGTGTTTGTTAGTGGTTGATAGTAGCCATGCTAATAGGTATCTCAGTTTTGACTTGCATTTTCCTAATGATTAGTAATGTTGAGCATCTTTTCATGTGCTATGCCCATTGCACTTTAAAAGTAATGGAAATTATTAAGTGGTTAAAGAAATATAGAATTCTTAAATTATGGTATTTTATTTTGATTTAAAGATGCTTTTGTAATTCTAAAATACAGAAATGTTTTCTGAATCATAGTATATTCAGATTCAGTTATCTGATTTAAGACAATTTTTTTTCTTCATGGTAGGAAGACTTCGAGGCATCAAACTGCCTGGTAGTAAACTTTATATAGTAGTCCTCCCCTTATCTGCAGGTGATACATTCTAAGACTGCCAGTGGGTATCTGAAACCGCAATAATATCAAATTCTACATATATAATGTTTTTTCCTTTCCATACATTTTCACTTAAAGAAGGCACTTTATGGCTTCTCTTTGGCATATCCGAATTGCCAACATTGCTACTCTTGTTCTTCGGGACATTATTAAGTACAATAAGGGTTACTACAACACAGGTGTTATAGGTTACTGTGACAGTTCATTATGATAACTGAGACAGCTATCGAGTAAGGGGCAGATGGCATATACAGTTGATTCTTGCACAACTTGGGGTTAGGGGTGCTCACCTTCCGCACAGGTGAAAATCTACATATTACTACAGTCCTCTGAATACACAGATTCCCAACCATGGAGTAGACCCTTCAACAACATGGGTTTGAACTGTCGCTCAGTTGAAAAAATAAGTGGACCCACACAATTTAAACCTGTGTTGCCCAGGGGTCAAATGTACAGCATGGATACACTGGACAAAGGGATGATTCATGTCCTGGGCGGGATGGAACTGGACATGGGATTTCGTCATGCTACTCAGAACAGTGCACAATTTAAAACTTATGAATTGTTTACTTCTAGTATTTTCATTTAATATTTTTGGACCATGGCTTGTAACTGAAACCACAAGAAGTGAAACTGCAGATAAGGGTAGGACTACTGTAGTAAGAAAATCGAAGAATAATCACTTTCTCAGTGAACTTTATTCCATTACCTTTCCTAACAAATGGCTTTGTTAGTAGAGTAACAGTTTCTTGAGACTTAGAAAATCTCTCAGTGTCCATAAATACTATATCTTATTGGGCTTTTAGGGTAATTTTGGTTACCATAAAAATGCCAGGATAGCTCCTTTCATCTTGCTTAGCACAGTGTTCCTAGCTTCAGTTTTGACCACCAGATAGTTTCTTAAGGAACTGTGGTTTTTGGTAGGGAGTCGGTGGAACTTTCTAAGAATCTGGCAAAAGCTTTCTATGGCTCTTTCTCTAAAAATGAATGTATATACGATACCACATACAATTTCAGGGAATTTGTGATCTCAAACTCTCTTTGATATAAAAGTTCATACTATAAGTAATGTACAGTAGAAGTTCTCTCATATTTATTGTTATTTTATAAGAAATTTGGTGATTTTTTCCAGTTTTAAAAATCACCTTTGTATAGCCAAATGATAGAAGTTTGAACCTATTATTTTTCTCAGACTTTTCAGAAACTTTTCATTATTAGGACTAAAAATGTTTTGGGATTTTTTATACAGGAGCTTCCTATATAAACAGGAAGAATCTGTTGAATAGTGTCATGAGGATCAATGATCATATGGTATTTTATACTCTGAGAATTTAATCTTGTACTAATCTTTCAGTTAATTAGAAGTTTTTTCAGGAGGTATTTGTCTCAGTAGAAATAGAGTATTTGAAATTGCTGGTTTCATATACAGATGTGTTGTCATTTGGCCATAGGTATTATTTTTTTGCTTGGTAGAAAGGGGACAGGCAGTTAAGTAGCTTTACTACTGGTACTTTTTTAGATTTCTGACTTGGTTAGTTAGGCTAAATCAGTTATTCTTTGCAGCAAGGTGAGCCTTTAAACTAATTTTGAGATTTAATGTGTTATGGTTTTGCCCTATAAAGTCTCTCTCCCCCTAAGCACCAGGAGTCCAGCACAAACTTTTATTACAACTATGATATATAAAGATTTATATCTTTGTAGAGATATTTAAAAATATTAATAGCCTTAATTGACACTCTTGGCCCCCTTATCCTTCATCAGTTCTATTTTATAATGTATTTACCCTCACCTTTTTAAAAGTTGCCAAGAAACATAGGTCCTTTCTAGGAATCCTAATCAGAGAAACCAGATAGAGATTCTTTTTCTTAGACCTTTTACATTTTATTTACAAATATATGTGCATTCTAACTCAAGCCTAATATTTCAAAGATGCACATATAACTTGTTACATTTTAAAGAAAAGAAAGGACTTATTGAGGTCTCACTATGTGCCAGTCAACCATGCTAGCTGGTTTTTATATTCCTAATGTTTAAAGATGTTTAAAGAACTTACACGTTTTATTTTATTCTCTTTGCAACACTGTGAGGTAGGATGTGATAGATTACCCTATTTTATAGATGAGAAGCAGAGGTCTAGAAAGGTTAAAATAGCCACCTGTGGCTACACAAGTGTTTTTTTTTTCAGTATCACTGACAGAAACACCTGATTTTAAGATGTAGATAAAATCCAGTGTGAATTATTGTCTAATATTTTTGAAGAATGAAGATAGTGAGAGCCATTCTGCTGCAGTCTAATGACATTTGCAGAATCCATGTAAAAGATACCAAATATGAGAGTTAAAAAAAAAATAACATTCAGGAAGATGGGTGTTTTTTGTTTGTTTTGTTTTATTTTCAGAAGATAAAAAGATATGATCGTGGGTTGTGGTACTTTAAAAAGTAGGATAATTGTGTATGAAATATAGCCAAGGAAAGTGATTAACTTTTTAAGATCCCTAAGATGCTTTATCTAATTAAATAAGCCCCATTTTCTTTTCTTTTGAC
The DNA here is from genome assembly GCA_004027375.1 of Macroglossus sobrinus. Taxonomy (NCBI): domain Eukaryota; kingdom Metazoa; phylum Chordata; class Mammalia; order Chiroptera; family Pteropodidae; genus Macroglossus; species Macroglossus sobrinus. The sequence continues at coordinate 56,739 of PVKZ01003280.1, forward strand.
TGTAAAAGTACCGTCTCAGTATGATGAGCACAAACTGAGTTACAGGAACTATGCAAGAATCATTTTTCATTTACCTTGTGTGACATTGCTCCCTCCTTGTAATAGATTCTCCATAAGATGAAATAAATTTGCTTCTTGTTTTTACTACACTGACCATACATTTTAAGGGCTTTTAGTTTGTTTTTACTTTCCAGAGTGTTGGGTTATTGTATCTACCTCAGCCATATTACTTGATGACTGAATTTCTGAGTTACTATTTTCCACTATTTGATTGGTTACAGCTATAGCTTATATAAAAAATTCTGTGGGTTCTTAGTGATCTGTTTATGTAATAGAACTTGACCATATCTTGTAGTTTAGTTGAACATTAACTTGATTAATATAAGATTTTCTTTTTGGGTTTTTGTTTGTTTGCATGTCCATTCTAATAGGTTCAGAATGATTTCATGTTTCCTCAGAAATATTAGAAGTATGTGAGGTGGCATACAGATGGTGGAAGTCAAATTAATATTTCTTCCATATACTTTTGTCATTAAATGATTTAAGTGACTAAAGTACAAAATATTAAAATTTTATAGTTTGATACCGTTAGCATGACTAATGCTAAATCATTTTTCTTTAATATTTTAAAAAATTTTATTAAATGTTTTGGGGTGACATCGGTTAATAAAATTACATAAGTTTCAAATGTACAAGTTAACAATATGTCATATGTATATTGTGTTCACCACCCAGAGTTAAATTTCCTTTCACCACCATCTATTTGACTGCCTTTACCCTCATCTACTTTCCCTCCCCACCCAAGATTTTGTTTTTAAAGACACAATTTTGTATATTCAGTTGTTTATAGTTCTTAAGTAAATTAAACATCCTCTTTGCAGTTTTATATAAAGCATTAACTTACCTAGAATATTTTTTCTTAGGTAATGCAAGGATGAACTTGAGCATAAGTTGTTATATATTAGCGAATACAAATTAATAACAGATTTTACTGTGCGTCAGGATAATTTTTTTGAATCGAACACTCCTTGGACTGTCTGGTTTATGGGCCTAGGACTTTGTTGTATCTCTTTGGTTTGTGTCTTTGTTTTGGAATGAATGAGAGGCATTAAATATACCAATTACACGTATTTTAAAAGCCTTCTTAAAGATTGAGTATAAAGATTCACTCATGTTGTTATATATATTTGACTTATATTGTTATTTAAACTCTGATTCAGTCACTGTGTGTGTGTGTGTGTGTGTGTGTGTGTGTTTATATATAATCACTGATAGTACCATGGTTCAAATTTTAAGTGACTTTTGCAATACCTGGCCAGTCGTGTCATTTTTACAAAGCCTTAGGTCTCTCATTATGAAAGCTGTAAGACATCAGGTAAGTGAATTTGTGCCATGCAGAGGCATTGTTAATTTAATCCTATGGTTTCTATAGAGATGAATGCATTGATTTTCAAAATACAGGAGAATTTTATCTGTCACCATTTTTAAAATTTTAAGATGATTTTATGCAAATGAAACTTTGGAGTTTATTTGATAGATCCAAATAAACATACTAAGTTTTAAAAATTTTCAGTTTTTTTAAATATTAGAATTTTCTGTTTCCTCAGTGTTATATTAAAATAACTTTTTCAAATAATATTTTTGAATATCGCACTAAAATTGAATTGCCTGTTTCATTAGTTTTTATTTTTCTTGATTTAAGTAATTTGGTAATTTTTAAAAAAACTAAAGGGAAAGTGATGTACTACTTACTAATGAATTGTAATTAGTAAGCTTGAATATGAGAACTGAGTCATTGAAAATATTGGCACAATAACTTTTTTCAGAAATACATTTGCATTTATTGATTCTGCCTTACAGAATGTGACAGTGATGATAACCTGGGAATAAAAAGTACTCCAATAGAAGAAGAATTCAGATCCACAGAAGGTAACCTAATGGAATTAATCTTTTCCCTACTTGACTGTATATTTATTTAAAAAAATTTTCTTTCACCTGTTCATCCCTTCTACTCTCCCCTACCCCTGAGTTTTTTAAAAAGTTATTTCCTCTTTCAAAGGACAGTTTGCATACAAGATGATTTAGAGATGATACCAGTTTAGGAATCTAGATCAGGAATCAGCCAACAGCCAGTTATGGCCCTTGGACCAAATCCAGTCCACCACCTGGTTTTGTAAATAAAGTTTTAAGTATTGACTGTGCTGTTGCTTTCACATTGCAAGAGCAAGGTTGAATAGCTGTGACACAAACTGTAAAGACTCTTCTACCTTCCCAAGACTAAAATAATTATTTTCTGACATTTTGCCAGAAAAAGCTTGCTAACTCCTTGACTAGAAGATTTTGTTATCCTAATTTTGAGTAGCAGTAAGAATATTAAAAGTTATACAGTGGAACTGTGAACGCAAGCCCTTATATCTAAATATTAAAGGGTTGTTTTTGTAAATCAGAATTTTTTCCTTCTTTGCAAAGGAAAAGTTAAATATTTTCTCTGATAAGTTATAAAGAACTTTATGTATTACTTCACAACAAATAATTGACTGGCTATACCACTATATTGTTGTGTCATATGCTCATTTTTTTCCTTTGTTTTTTTTTTCATAAAAGATTATGCTTTTTAATAACCATAGGAAAAAAATCAAACAATGGATTTTATAAAATACTTTATGCTTCACTGAAGAGGTTAAAACTATGAAATGTCATCTTTGGCATAAAGGACAAAAGTAGGAGTCATAACATATATTCCAATATAGTATTTGTTGTTAGAGGTTTGAGAGTGGGAATGTGGAGACTGACTAGAGAGGAGAAAAATGTGGCTAAACAAAAAGAATGGCCTAGCTGTTTTCTGTGTATTTGTTTGACCTCTCATATAATGAAATTAGTTTGACCAAGAGCATAGTAGAGCTTTATGCTATTAGGAGTTTGGGAATTTCAGTCTGGCAGTGTAATTGATTCATCCATTCAGTGAAGTAGGAGACTCTAATCTTTCTCTTATAGCCAGATCCACTGGTTAAACAAAGTTGGCAGTAAACCTTCAGCCTAATTGGAAGCAAGTTTTTTGACAAAACTTGTTTTCCCCAACATGGTCTTTCAAGGTCTAGCACAATGCTTAGTAGCCACACAATGATGAGTTAAACAAATGAAAGAACTTTTGTAAGTTTTAAACAAAAACTGCCAGCTAAGTTGTTTATCAAGGCCACTAAAAGATAAACAACATTGAACATCTAAGTAGTTAAGACTTTGCAACTTTTATTTGCCACCCATGACTGATCCCATGGAAAATGCCAGACAAAATTATAACTTTTAAATAACTACACTTGGGAAGCCTTCACAATTTTATGGGTTCCCTAGCAAGCCCAGAAAATCTGAGATGTGTGTAACTGAATATATACCAGAATTTCTACCGTTTTATTATCTATGTAATGTATTTTATAGTTTGGAGATTTAGAGAGGTTTTATATTTTTGTGATTCTTTAGTTTGGAAAAAGTTATCTTATGAAATATGGACATAATACCTTAATTCTAAGAAAAATTAAAGGAGTGTGATATGTGTGTTTTCTTTCATTTCCTGATGCTTTATATAAAATAAGAGTGAGAAGCACACAAGATTCTATATAAGTTAAGGAATCTAGTCTCCTCTGCACTTCCTTTAAAACCCTTCCTCCCCACCCCTTTTTACCCAACAAGATCTAGCTCAACTATCATCTAGTTGGATCATATATATTGCCATTCTTGTAGGCAATTTTGTATGGTCAGTGTCTCTCCTAGATTTTTCATCTTTAAAAAGACCTAACCACTGCCTCTAAGCTCCCTCTGTACCATACCAAGTGGCATTATGGAATTTGTCCATGTCTCTTATTTTCACTGGACTCTGAGCAACTCAAGGAGAAGGATCATGTTTTATCTTTATTTCAACAGCACCTGGCACTAAATAATTGTTTATTGAATGAATAAGCTTTAATAACAAACTAAAAACATGTTAGAGCTTCCAAGACCCATATCTCTATAACTGTATAAGGTAAATCAAAACAGAACCCATTTGGCTGGGAGAATATTGGATGATTTTGTTGAACCTGCACCATGAAAGCAAAGTGATGTTTTATTCCAGACCTAATTGCAAAACTCAAAAAGTTGAAATAACATCTCAAGTCTCTCTCCCTTCCTTTCTTTCTCTTCCCAACACAACACTGTAAATGCTCGACAAATGGTAAACGTCAGGATAAATTTGTACGTGGCTTTTTGCCTTGGGAAAAGGTAGATTCCCTTATTTGCCGTGCCATCCCCCTCTCCCCTGCACACAAGCACCATGATTAGTCTTATTCTTTAGTCTCTGTAGGCCAATATCAGACTCTAACCACCGAGGCCAATCACAAAGTTCTAATATAACCTATTTTGTATGCCAGATGTGAAGTAGAGCCCACATGGTATGGTGTTGAAGAGTATAGACTTTAGATTTGGAATGCCTGGGTTAAAACTCAGCTCTTTAACCCAGGTTAAAGAAAGCAAATGACAAACATGGACCAGAGCAGAGAGAGTGCTGATGTTTATGAATTTACCAACTGTACTTTCCACCAACAGACGAGATTTTCAAAGACATGACTTCAAATCTTGCACTCAAGGCTGGTGGGTCAGAAAGAAGCACTCAACTAGAGAGTGAGTCTAGTTACTTGAGGACAGATACATTGGAATACAAGGTGGTTGTCCTTACTCATTGCTGATATGGTAAATATCCACATGAAGAAATTAAAAACTAGAAGATCAATATCTATCTAGTGGTGCTGATATACAAGAAGAGAGAGAAGAGTTCAAAGACATTTTTTTATATTAGCAAACTCTGGTAGATGTTGGCACCTCATGTGAGTTTGGATATTGTGAGTCTACTTTCCGAGAGAAGCATTAATTCTGTTTAAATCTAACTCCTACTCCATACTTGCACCCATGCAACTAAATGTGGCTGAAAAAAATACAACCATATTGACTAGTCTCACTTTAAATTCATGACACTGACCTTGAGGAACCCTTAGTGGTAATGGTATTCTGCTTCCCTAGTCTTTTCACTCTTCTACTCTTCCCACCTTATCTTCTCTTTAAACCTTCAACATACCCCAACCCATCTTTTTTCTCAGTCATTGCCCTCACTTCCTATTTCACTGAGAAACAGAGGCATGGGAGGCTCCCACTACCACATCTCCTTACTTCCTGTATTGGGACCCATTTCTCTCCCTTCACCCTATTACTGTTGATGAACTTTCCTCCTCTTGGTTAGGTCATCCCCTCTGCTTACATTCTGTATCCCATCTCATCTTGTGTACTTAAGGAAATCAGTCCAGCAGTTCTCCCTTCTCACTCCTGCAGTGTCATTTTTCCCCTTCTCTACTGGATCTTTCCCATAAATATACATACATATTGTGCCAGAGTTGATTACACTCCTCCTTCAAACACATTCTTTGTCTGGCTTCCAGAACACCCCACTCTACTGGTTTTCCTTGAACCTCACTGGCTGTTCTCTCTCATTCTCTTTTGCTGGTTCCTCCTCTCCTCAATCTAGGTCCCAATCTTGGAACTCTTCTCTGTCTATACTCACTGTCTCAATGATTCAACCAGTTTCAGGATTGTCAATATCTTCTGTGAGCTGACAACTCTCTCATTTTTCTCTCTAGCCCAGTTTTATACCCTAAACTCCAGACTTAATACCCAGTGGCCTACTTGACATCTCTGCCTTGTTGTCTACTGGTCATCTTCCATTGTACGAGTCCAAACTGAGCTCTTGCTCCCCCTCCAACTCCACTTTCCCGCTAGTCTTCCTTTCTCAGGGAAACACAATGCTACCCTTTCAGCATCTCAGTCTTGAAACTCAAGAGTCATCCTTGAGGCCTCTCTTTTGCTCATTCTTTACACCAATTCAATCAGCAGATCCTCCAGCTCTTTCATCAGAAGAGATCCAGAGTATAATTATTCCTCACTACCTCCACTGTTTCACCCACCCCAGCTACCTTATTATTTACCTGGATTACAGCAGAAGCTTCCCAAATGTTCTCTTTGTGTTTCCTCTTGCCTCATTTGATTCTAAACCTGGTATTCTAAGACACTACTGTATGCATGCCTTCTCATCTCACTAAGGGAAAACAAGTTTTTAAATTTGCCTCTATACCCATCTGATATTTCTTCCTATCGGCCATAACCCTTCACTCCCCTGACACCTTGCTGGTCCATAAGTTTATCAATTCCATGCCTGCTTCAGGCTCTGTAATAGTTCTCTCTGCCCAGGTCTCTGTGGGCTCAAACCCTGTCACCTTCAGGTCTTTATTTAGGTGGCATCTTCTCAGTGAGAACTTCCTTGATAGCTCTGTGACCACTGCAGTCCCCTGCTCTTCCTTTTCCTCCTTCCTGCTTTTATTTTTCTCCTTACCATTTACCACTATCTAATGAATTACATATTTAATTATAGTGTTATTTTCTGTACTCTTTGCTACCCACATAAACTCCACAAGGGCAAAGATATTTATCTGCTTTGTTCCCTCCTGACTATGCCCAAAATGGTGCCTAAAACAGTACCTGACAGATTTTAGTGCAGAACTAGTTTTTGAATGAATGTGAATTAAACCTTGAAATTTTACACTCTGCAGAGCATGGGCCAGCCTCTAGAGGAGATGACCCTCCCAGGTGTAACAGCCCATGAGGCCTCTTAGTTCAAAGAAGGGAAGTCAGAAAGGAAGTAAGCCAGAAAAAAAAAATTCAAAGAAAATATTTTCTCTACAGTTTTTGTGTTTTTCTGAAAATCGAATACTTTTATATAGTGATTTTCTTTTTAGAATAATGACTAAGATATTTTACCATTTGTGTATTACCTACCTTCATTCTCCCCAAATGGTTTATAAAACTTTGATAATTATTAGATTTTATTTTTAAAAATCATAGTTCCAGATTAAAATTCCTGTATACTTGGGAAAAAACATTACAGTCTCACTTCAAAACGGAAAATCAGACTCTATTTCTGCCTCCTGAGACATTCACAGAGAGAGGAAAAATAATTCTTTGCCTTTTTCCCATGTGGTCTTCTGTTTTTTGATCAGCTGTAGAATTTCTTGGCCATGTCCTTGTCCTCTTAGCAAAGCGTGAGGTCTAGGAGGGGTGCAGGCCCTGTTGGGAAGTTGTGTTTATTTTTGTAGAAGAAACAAGAACTCATTGGTCTCCTTGCACAGAGGTATCATGATAGGAGGTAAGAGCCACTTTAAATATCTAGCTTCCCTGGACTTTGAGATCCAAAATGGTAGTACTAGTAAGTGTTCAATATTTTTTTTGTTGAAATGTAAATTAACATTTACCAGAATTAAGAATAGTTTTGTTTTTAGCTTTGTTTGCCTACATTCACCACCCATGTAAATCAAATATACATTTGTACTTAACCAAGGAAGAATAAGGGCAGTGGAGCTAGGAGGGAAATTATCCATAATCTAATTCATAACTAGACTATTAGCTAGAAATAATTTCTTTCCTTTATTTCTCCTTTTATTTTTCATATGATTGTACAAGTAAATAGCAATGATCTAATATTTGGATATCCAGCACTTCCTTTCCTTTAACTCCCTTCAGCAAATGTTTTTTCATATTCATATTCCATCTTAGGTACAAATTCTTCTCTTAACAGTTAATCGTAGGAAACAGATCTTTTCCTTGGTAAGTAATACATCTTTAAACAACCTACAAATGAGTCATAAGCTTCCTAGACTTCAGCAGGAGATTTACTCCTGAAGTCTTCAGAACAGAGCTTTCAATATGTAATTTCTTTATAAATATGTAACACAATAAAACAGTTAATGAATATGTGATAAAGTTTAAAAGTCCCTTAAATGATTTGCTGAACTGAACTTTGAATTAAGGAGTTCATTCAGATTGTCACTGCAACAAGACAAACATGTAAAGAAAACAGTTTGGGGTGATGAAGGGAAATGTTGTTTTAATGTGTTGGTCTGTATAACTGTTTATATATCACTACCCGTGTCTAAAATAATAGCTCATAGATTACAGAATTGTGTCAAATTACCTACTTTGAATATCCAATGAATAGAGACACTTGAATTCATTTTTTCACAATATTGGTTGGTTGTTAGATTAAATCAACAAGTTCTTTTGCTTTTAAGTAAATAAAAGAAAAATAAAGTCAAGTCAAATGATGTTAACTATTGTGAGAATGACTAAAGCATATTTAGGGATTTTTAGGACTCATAAGGGTGCTTCCTAAAGTAGGAAGGAATGTCTTTAGATTCTGTGACTTCTTAGATTAGCTCCTACATTAAAACACACATCTTATGGTAACACATTATTTCCTGGAAAAAAAACAGTAAACAAGAACATTTAATTATAACAGCCTTTGGCACCATTTTACATCCAGTTGCTCAAGCAAAACTTGAGGCACTCATCCTAGTTCCTCTCTCTCCCTCACTTCTCACATTCAGTCCCTCAGCAAGTCCTTTGTTTATATCTGAAAAACAAACAAAAAACCCTCAGCTCTCCTGCTTACAAGTTAGGTAATTTGGGGCAAGGTACTTCACTGTATGTCAGTGTCCTCATTTTAAAAATGGGAATACTGCTATACTTACTTTAATAGAATATCCACATAGTTACCTTTCCAGTGACTTTCATTCTCTCCAGTAGACTAGAGTTTCATTTTTCATCAGCCTAAAGAATTTCCTTCTGTTTTATGTAGTGCAGTTTTGCTAATGATGAATATCTTGGTTTTGTTTAAATCTTTATTTTATCTTTATTTTTGAAGGACAGTTTCTTTGGCTTTAGGATTCTGGTTGACTAATATTTTTTCCTTAAGCACTTTTAAGATGTCATTCCATTGTCTTTTGGCTTTTATTGTCATCATAAGTTACCATAATTTGCATTATTGTTCCCCTGTATGTACTGTGTCATATTTTTTTCCTCTTGCTGCTTTCACATTTCCTCTTTGTCCTCGGATTTCACCAGTTTTGATAATGTCCCTAGATGTAGCTGTCTTTGTGTTTATCCTCCTTGTACTTCTCTTAGTTCTTTGTATCACCCAATTTTAGAAATTTCCAGTCATTATTTCTTCACAATTTTTTGCCTTACTTTTTGTTTTCTTTTCTTTTGGAATTCCAGTTATACATGTGCTAGTAAGCTTAAATTTATCTATATGTTCATTTTCTTTCGATCTTTTTTCTCTGTTTTTTATATTGGATAATTTCTGTTGTTCAGCCTTCAAGTTTATTAACACTTTTTTCTGCTGCCTTTATTGTTAAATTCAATGAGTTTTCCATTTCAAATATTTGTATTTCAGTTCATCTGGTTGCCCATGATGTAGAATTTCTATTTAGTCGTTTTTTTATAATATTAATTTCTCTGTTGAGATTGTCTATCTATTCATTCTTAAGTCCTTCAAAATGTAATTTCTCTAAAATCCTTTTCTGCTAATTCTAACAGCTTGATTATCTTGGGGTTTAGTTCTTATCGACTGCTTTTCCTCTTGACTATGAGTCACATTTCTTGTTTCTAGCAAGTCAAGTGATTTTTGATGTATACTGGATGTTGTAGATGTATACTACAGATTCTCTGGATTCTGTTATCTTCATCTGAGGAATGTTGGTTGTTTTTTTCCTTGCAGGCACATAACATGCTAGACTCAAACTCCAAACTGCCTTCTTCACAGCAGGCAACAGCTAAAATTGCTTATTTCTTTTAGCTTTTCAACTGTTGCTCTTCACTGAGAATCTTTGATTCTATCTTGTATGTGTACAGTTCATAAATCAGCTAAGGATTTGTAGATTTGGAGGCTCCCCCATCTGTTGCTTTCTCACTTCTGCTGAGATCCTCTTCTTTCCCCTGCCCCCTCCCCCACCACACACACACACATATTCCACTTTCCTGCTTCTCTAACAGACTCAGATTTTGTCTTTGACTCCTCAAGCCACATAGAATTTGGCTTTCTGGTGAAGTTCTGCCATCTTGTTACACAATTACTTTCCCTGCACTCCTTCCCAAAGGTTAGTAACCACTATCAGGTTTTAAAACACTAGTTTAGTAGTGATTTATTTTGAACTTTATCTGAATAGGATAATATAATAAACCATCACTGTCCATTAGAATTTTCTGTGATGATGAAAATGTTCTATATATATAGCAATATGGCAGCTAATAGTTAAATTAGCTATTAAGCAGTTGAAATGTGGCTTGACTAAGGAACTTAATCTTAATTTTATTTAAATTAATAGCCACATATAGTCAGTGTCCATCATATTGGACAGCACAGACATGGTCTATATTCTTTCTTTTGTTTCTGGATGCCAGTCTTCCCCTCTCTCTCCCTCTCCCCCTCTCTTCTTCTCTTGAATTTTATTCGTCCTGGGGAAGGATTGGTTGGCAGGCAGCCTCTGCCTCCTGCTGAGGGTGCCACAAGCTCTCACTGTTTCCCACTGCCATCGATGGGCAGGTTCATGTGCTTGGGGGAGACCAGGAAGGCCTTGAGCTTGGGCCGGACACTGAGGTGAGCCACTAAGGTGAGAGCAGGAGGAAGGAGTCCAGGCAGCTGGGGGCCAACACTTGATGATTCAGCAGCAAGTCCAGCAGGTTGTAGTCAGGGAAGGAGATCTGGTTGCCCATGATGAAGGCCTGGCCCCCCTTGTCTGGGACAGCAGGATCTCAAAACAATTCAGATGACCTGGCAGCCCCTTCCAGTAGTCCTCCTTGCCCACCTCGTAGTTGGTGTAGATCAGAGTGACGTATTTGCAGCAGAGGTCTTCCACGCCATCATTCACTGCATCCATCAGGGCCACTTCATGCTGGTCCTTCCCATATAGCCTGAGGGCACAGGATGGCATTGGACTGGTACAGGGTGAGGTCTCCGTCCTGGAACTTGGAGAGCTGTGCATACAGACAGGAGGCCTTGAGATGGCCCTGCAGTCAGGTTTTCTTAGTCATCACTTCCTCCTTCCAGCTCTGGCGCTGGTCAGCCAGCAGCATATGCATGACTTCGCAGTACCCTCAAACAGGGAAGTAGACGGTGGTGTAGGGTAGCATGGTTGCGATGTAGACAAAGACGGCGATGGCGGAAGAGTGCCCAGGCAACCTTATTTTACAGATTCAGCCAGATGTTAGTTAGCATGTGGTTTTGATTTGTTCATTTCCAATACTTGTATAATATTCTATTTTTATGTATATATCACCATTTATTTATAGCTATTTGGTTTCTACTTTTTGGCTCCTACAACTAATTCTCATGTCTCTTGATAGACATATGTCCACATTTTGGGGAATATATACTTAGGAGTTGCTTCAGTTCATCTTTAGTAAGTAATGCCAAATTGTTTTTCTAAAGTGGTTATTCCAATATCTTTCATTCCAATAGTATATATGAGTCCCCATTGATCTACATTTTTACTAATCATTGAAAAAAAATTTTTTCATTTTAGCTAGTGATGGGTATGAACTAGTATTTTTTTGTGGTTTTAATTTACATTTTTCTGATGATTGAGATTTATTGACCATTTTGACAATTTCTTGACAAGTGTTTTTACATTATCTTTTTATTGATTTTTCTGGGCTGAAAATCTTTCAGTTCTGAGTACGGATTCCATGTACTGTGAATATTTTCTCCCATCCCATGGCTTGCCTTTTTGCTCATTTAATGGTGTCTTTTTTGATGAATACAAGTAATTTTAATGCATTCCAAATTCCCTGTTCCATAATGTTTTTGTATGTTTGAGACCCACCACCATGTTAAATTAAAAAGACCATCTTTCCCCGCCCCCATGCTGCAGATTTCCATATATGCATGGGTCTGTTTCTGAGATATCTATGCTGTTCCTTTCATCTGTTCATCTTTTCTTGCACCAGTGCCACACTCTTAATTTCTCTAACTTTATAAGTTTTCATATCTTTACAAATCTTGTCACATTATTCTTCTTTGCTAAGAGCATCTTGGCTTTTCATCTTTTTGAATTCATCTTAGGACAAATCACTGACCTAGAATCTAGCTTTAACTTAACACATAGTATATACTAGCTTGAAGTATTTTAAATTACAGACAACACCAGTGCCCCAATCCAGAGGAAGGAATAGTTGCATCTTAGAGGAATCACTGGTTCTATAAACCAAGTAGGCTTTGAGAGACTGCAGACTGAATGGGATGAAATGAATGTGGTGTAAGAAGCTAGTGAAGGCCAAGAATTGACACCTAATTCTACCCTCCTTCAGTATCATTCTTATGGAGGAAATGGAGAAAGACATGTGAACCCAAGAATGGTCTGTCTTGTTCACTTTATATTTCTGTGCCTGATAGACAGTGGGCATTCAATAAATATTTGTTAAATGAGTGCATATGTGTATGTATGCTTCTCAGAAGATATTACATAGCCATGAGTTTCATTTTGCCTTTGATGGCTAGAAAGCTTTAAACTAAAATGTTAATAGTCTGAAATTTTGGCATTTCATGGTTTTGCCTCTTTCTATTTCTGTTTGTAATGTTGAATTTTGTGATTACCTATCAGTGATTCCAGAAGTTTGTTGAGTCTGCATCCCTAAATGGAAATAATTTACAAGTTCTTAGCACATTAAGTTAATATATATTATAATTCAATCTGAGTTTATATCCAGATTCTCATATTTTGAATATTCATATTTTATGATGGAGAAACTGCCAAGTTATCTTAATTTTCTCTATTTTTATTTTTCTTCTTGAAAAAATGGATGTAGTTGATGAGACTTATATAAAGCACGTTTGTTTTCTGCCCTAAATATTAAAATACTGTGTTTTTTGATGCAGATGTGGAATTAGAAGAAGCTATTAGAAGAAGCCTTGAGGAAATGTAATTAAAGATATTACCACACAACATCAAGTAGCCTTGAAGAGACTCAGGATAATGAATTCTTGAGTTTGTTTTCTAAAGGAGGCCAGAAAACTACTAGTACAGATGTATTTGAAAACATGCTCTTTTTGCTTTTTCATGTTCAAAATTTGATATTTGCTTTTGTGTGTGTGCTACTTTGCAAAATGTACAGAGGAATAGAATACATGTTAATGCAAATATAAATCATATATTCCAATATAGGTATCACAATTTACTAGCTAACTTTGAATTCATATATTTAGTTTAAAAGACTTAAAAAATAGAAAAGCTCTTGACTGTTGTTTATGTTTCTCAAATAGTACTAGTTCTTTTTTGTACTGTATAGATGATTCTAGTTTAATTTTTTTAGGAATGAAAAATGAATATAAATAAAGCTGTCATAGTTTAGTTTTTCTGTAAATTCTACTTCTCATGTGGCAGTAATATATATAGTACTTTTGAGATATTTGTTTGTGATTATTAGAAGAGAGTAATGGAAACTGATCATGGAAACATTAAAAATTTTACCAGCAATGTTTTTTGTGGGTTTCACTCAGATGATTTTCTTTCTTTAATTAGATCAGCACATTGCTGGAATGAAAACACCCTAATTTCTTTGAAATAATTATAAAGAAACCTTTACTATTCCTTTACCTCTTTGGATTTTTATGTGACTTGTATTACCTACTGTTTAAAGGGAATGGTGTCAAAATACTTGCATAGAATTAAACTTATTTTTAATAATATTAGTCCTTTTTTATATATTTGTATAAAATAATCTTAAAAAATAATTTTCAGGGTCTACTCAGGAAGAATTTTTTCTTTAACTTCAAAAATTTTTATTTCATATGAAAGTATCTTCATTTTAGTTAGTCATTAAATTATCAGGTTCCTACATGAAGTGTTACATATTTAACTTTTAAATGTTGAGGCCCCATTGTGAATAAAAAATTACATAATTAGAAGACTAAGAAGGGCTTGTCATACTATCTTTGTGTATGTGCTTCATGTTATTTCACCGAAAATGTCATCCTTAAAATTTTTGAATAGTAATTACTTACCAAACTTAAAATTTTCTATAATTTTTTAAGAAAAGAATCATGACTTGAAGTTTGTTCTTTCTCTGCAATTATATACTTTAGTGTAAAATAGCATTGCTTTTATTATTATTATTAGTATAGCATTGCTGTTTATTTGTTAGGATAGTTTTTTAATCCACATTGGAAACACATTTTATTTTTTAAGATGTCAGGTCTATTCGACCTGCTTGTATTTTTTTTTTTTTAAGTAGACATTGTAGCTTGAGAATTTACCAGTCATTGTCCAAAATGACCACATTGTGTTTTTAATTTTAATGTTAAAGTGGTCAAGCAAGGCTTTTGGAGATATTTACTGAGTCAGACCTTAAAGACAGCTGCAGGAACTTGCTCATCAGTGAGGAGCAAAAAGGACATTCCAGAAAGAAGTGTGGTTAATCAGATATAGGGAAGAGGAACTGATACCTCTTTGCTGGCGGTGCCACATACAGGTGTGATGTACACTGATGCTCTATTGAGAAGCTTTCGTGTGTATGGTAGAGAGGACTAAAGCTTTTCATCATGACCCTTAAAAAAGGTAATTGGGTTGTTTAATGTTTTAATTAACAATTGTCACTGATTGTATTTCTACTTGTTAAGCAATTAAAAATCATTTTTAAATTACTTCATAATTTGAATTTAATTTAGATAAAAGGGGGAAGATATAATCAATGGATGACATTACAGAAAGTTATATGGATTTACTAAATTACCAAAGTAAATGTTTTTAACATTTTCATTACATCATTCATTCTGCTCACTCACAAAATATTTATTGAGTACACATCATGTGTCAGTAACTGTTCTAAGCACTTGAAATATACCAGTGAGCAAAACAAAGCCTACATTACTCCTCTATAGAGTTCACATTGGGGGAGAGGAGGGTTGGATAAAATGTGAGATAATAAGTATATCCAGTGGTGATAAATGTAATGAAGGAAAATAAGGAAGTGAAAAATAGTGTGTGGGTGGGGAGGCTTGCTATTTTTAATAGGGTGGTCAAGAAAGACCCTGACCAGGAGAATGTGAGCAAAAACCTGAAAAAGATGACAGGGAGCCATACAAATATGTATGAGGAAAAGTGCCATATGTAGGGTGAAAAGGCATTGAAACTTGATACATTCATGGAAAAGCCAGAAGGCTAGTATGAACTAAGTAATAGATGAAGCTGCTGAGGCCTAAGGTCCTTGGTTTTTACTCTGAAATGAACCATTGAAGGTTTCTGAGAATAAGTGGTGTGATTTGCCCTATTTAGGATTAAACTAAAGTTACTGTACTGAGAGTGCATACATGAGAGGCAAGAGTAAAAGCAGGAGACAGGAGGGTGTTGTAGTGTAGTCCAGGTGAGAATTGATGGTGGCTTGGACTAGAGTGGTGGCAGCGAATTGGGGAAACTAATTTGGATAAATTCTGAAGGTAGAGCTGAAGCGATTTACTTATGGAATGTAAGGGGGAAAAAAGTCCAGGGTGATTTTTAAATTGCTTGATAGACTTTTACACCATTCACAAAATGTCTTCAATTCCAAGTATGTGTCATGATATAACAAAATATATTTAATGAGGTGCAGTAATTCATCAGTGTTTAGACTGAGTTTAGAGGGAATTGGGATCTAGATTTAAGAGCTTTATCTCTCTGTTCAAGTATTTAAATGGCTTTGATCTCAGATTAAAGGTTGACTGAGCTTTAAACTTTCTATCGTTTTGTGTTCTGTACACTCTCATCCTTGCAATATGAAGCATACATACAGTTATGATAAGATGGAGGCAGATCACAAGTTTTAAGTAGATAAATCTTTGTACTCCCAGCCCTACCCTACTTTTACTGACCTTTATTAGTATCTGACCTATTGGCCTACCGCATCTTTTCATTCTTAACAGGTTACATAAATTAGGTGTGAAATGGCCTTAATACCAATTATTTCACTGAAATTACAACGGGAATCACTTTTTAATAGGAAAAAAAACCTCATTAAAAGTTCCTTCATTACAATAGGTGGAAATGAAGTAAATTCACCTTGCTTCCTCCTGCAGCTGGAAAGAGATAGGGTAGCCTGCAGTGGTGTTATCAAGGCTATCATTACTCTCTTCTCAGCAAAGTGGTAACAACGGGCAGGTCGGGTAAATATATTTTGCCTAGGTCTGTACTTAAATCCCATCTGTTCCACAAAGGGACCTTTTCTCCACATATGGACTTAAACGTTTTTGTTTTTGCTGTGAATTATGGGGGCTGGGAGAAACTAAGGCGAAGCCATCGTATAGTAGTGTTACGTTACTCGAAACCTAGCCTTCGATACCTTCGCGTGTGGGGAGTTGGTTACTTTGGGGCCGCACGGAGACTTGGGGCTTCGCGGGGCGGGGGCAGAGGCGGGGGGAGAGAAGGGTCCCGTGAGTCTCCGCAGGGGTCTCGGTTCCCGGATCCGCTGAGCGGAAGGATCCGCTGATCGCGTTGGGGCCTCCCGCTTGTGCGCGCGTCCCCCAGGTGTCTCGGACGCCGCCTGACTTCGCTCCTCGGGCCTCCGGGCCCTAAGGGCCTAGCTTTGATGCCCCTGTGACCAGCGAGCGCTCTCCCGCAGCCGCGGCAGCTGTGCCCACCGGGCCCCGCGGCCCCAGAGCCCCGCGGGCGGCGCGCCTGCCCTTGTTTGGCCACGCGGCAGCAGCGGTGCCGCCGTCCTCCCGGGCCGCCCCCCGCGGGCGTCAGAGGGAGGCGGGCGCCCCGCGTGGTGACCGCGGCGCCTGCGGCCGCGGGAACCCTCCAGTCCCCACCGCCGGAGCGGCCGGTGACCTCTTGGCCGCCCCGCCTAAGAGGCTCAGATGGCTCAGGCGAAGATTAATGCGAAAGCCAACGAGGGGCGCTTCTGCCGCTCGTCCTCCATGGCCGACCGCTCCAGCCGCCTGCTGGAGAGCCTGGACCAACTGGAGCTCAGGTGAGCGGCGGCGGGGTCGGGGCCGAGGCCGCGCGCGGCGGGCGGCGGGGGCACAGCCCCCGACCGGCTGCAGCAAGGGAGGCTGCTCGCCGGAGACGTGCTTCCCATGCGGATGGTGCAGTTTGGGGTTTTCTGGTGGTTTTCTCTCTCCTCGCCCGAGAGAAAACACATTCGACCTAGGCAAAACCTGTGAGCGCGCTCTTGGCGGCCACATGCATATTAACAGACCTGAGCGTTTGGGAGCGGAGAAAAATCAGAAAATAAAAGTTAAGTGACGTCATTTGAGATTAGGGACTGTGACACTCCCAGTCTAACAGAAGTTAGAGAAGCTTCTGCGTGCGGCTGTATGGTCTTTCCAAATGTTAACTTGGTCTTTTCCTATTATGCACTTTTAAGAGACGCAGCAGTTTATCGGTCCCAGGTGTTCATGGACAGTTTCTTTGCCCCAAAACACTTCAGAGGAAGAACTGTAAAAATCAAGGACTTCTGAGAGCAAGGAATAGAGAGGAGTAGGACAAATGCGGGGCTGCTCGGTGAGGGGTAGGTGGGTACTTCGTGGAATGAAGACACCACAGCCTCGGTTTTCCCCCCAACCCCGCATACTGTATTCAGCTCTTCCGTTGGTCTCTCAATATTTGTGTACCTCCTTCCATAGAAGACACTGCCGATACCTTGAAAGTGCTAGCCACTGGCCTGAAAGCATAAGATAGTGACAGTTTTTCCATCTTAGCTGATTACGATTTTATTAAGTAATTAATATAGTGGTAGTCTTATAAAGAATTTCTAAATAATTTATTATTAAATTTTGGAAATATTTTTTCTTTCAGCAGTTTATGAACACTTTTATGTACTTCCTGTAAACGTTCGTGCCACTGAAGTCACTGTTTAAATTGTGTGCAGGTACAGTTAAATAAAAATCTTGATAAGGCACCTCCTCAACCCCCTGACACTACACAGAATTTTTTCCCATAATTTTCACCAGGTTCTGGGTGAGCAAAGGAGTATGTGAACCAAAAATTTTAAGAAGCATTGCATTATGTCTTTACCTCCCTCGATAAATATTCCAAAACAAGAAGTGTCTCTTTTCCAATGAAGTGCATTAATAACCACAGGAAAGGAGTCAGAATATGAGAACTCCATCCACAATGATTTCGTGGATGGCAACTGGTAGAGAAACCTGAGCCAAAACCACATTCTGGGGTTCTGCTCAAAATGAGACAAGCAGAAGGAGAGGAAAGTAATGCTTCCTCATTACTTTTAACATTAACGTTTTTACATCAACCTCTGTAGATCAGTGGCCTCCGCTATTTAATGTCCCTCTGAAGAATAACATTTCTTTTTATATAACAGCATAACAAGTAACTCACTCATATCCCCATGTTTTTAGAACTTTGAAGGCACGTTCTCAACCATTCAGGGATTTTGCTCCCTTAAACAGAAAGGATTTTAAGGATTTTTTCCTTAAAGGAATTGAGGGTGTTGCCCATCTTCAAGCTGAGTCATTGTCCTCAAACTCGAATTAATGCCTGTGGGTCGGGAGAAGAGGAGAGGACTATAAAAGCAGTCAAGTACTGATTACTAAAAGCCTCTGGTTTAGGGTATTCTAATACTGATTAATATAAATTATGATTGCTATGTACAAGTGATTAAATTTATAACTTAATTAGCCATTGAGCTGAGGAGGAAAGACTGATTAATTTGCGTCCATTTGTTCATCTTTAAGGACTTTTCTTGTAATAGTAGACTTTTGTAAGCTTTCTTTAAAAAGAGTGATATTGACTGGAAACTAAGGAACTATTTCAGAAGGTAAGTAAAATAGAGAAAAATGCGATGTTCATCCATTTAAGTTTATTTTAAACCACATGGGCAAGGTCACAGCGCACTACGCTGTTAAAAACTAGAATAATGCCTAGAAAAGGAATTTTTAAAAGAAAACATTCATATGTAATTTTGCTCAAATAGTTTAATTTCATATTAAGGATAACTAACAAAACAGTATATTAGGTTGAGTTTATAGTTGGACACTTGCATTTTCAATTCCTCACCAATTCTTATTTTGTCAATTGTGGTAGAAACTTTTTCCATGTGACACTGAAAACAGTTATGCTAAATGCTTTATGACCTGGAGGTCGAACTGGTGTGTACATGATGTTTAAAATGCTTTAAGATGTTTGGCAGCATTCTGCAAGCTGTTAAAGAAATTCCATTTGTTTCTCACATTTAACCATAACACTAGCCTTTCTTTTTTTGATTCCTCCTAAAAAGGTGATTTTTTTATCTTTTGGTTTTCACTACCAATTCTAAATGGTGTCTGATTTTTGCATTCATCAGTGGCTTAAGACACCTTGCTTATTTTTGTTTTTTAAAAAGTTATTGTAATTTATAAATAATTCATGCTAACATTTATTCATTTAATGAGAACTGACTATATACATGCCAAGCCCCATGCCTTTCTGGAAGTTATTATTACTTTCATTTTCCTGATGAAAAAATGAGGCTTAGGAAGTTAAATGACTTTTTCAGGGTCACATAGCTAGACCCCAGGAAGGGTGGCTATAGAGCTTACTACTTTATTACAGAATTTTCTTAAATGTGGCATATTTCAAAATGTGGGACTAGCACATAGACATATATGATTTTACTGAAAGAGGTGAAAATTTCATTTCAATTGGTGTTTAATTCAATAAATATTGAACACCCGCTCTGGGCCAGGTATTGACTGGCTCCCACAAGGCTCTGGATGATAATGAATGTGGATTGTGGAGATATAGGATGTGGAGAATGGCGCAGGGGCAAATGACAACATGAGAGATTGGCTGTTCACAAATTCCCCAAACTGATCATACTGTGGCTCCTTCCACTCTTATCAGCCATTTGCAATGGCTTACATAGTTGCCAGGGAATGAAGAGTTGAGACAGGTGGGTGATATGGATCATCTGTCTGGCTGAAAGGTTCCTGTTGTTTAAAGTTTCTTAGGGTGTGCCAATGTCCCAGGAGTCATAAAACAAGATGGTGTCATAATTAATCTATTAATAACAGCCTATAATTTAAAAGAGCACTTTTCATAAACATTGTCATTTGAGGTAGGAGCAAGGCAGATATTATCTCTTTTAGAAATATGGGAACTGAGGTTCTAAGAGACCGGGTGGCTTGCCTAAGGCCATAATACTGATAAGTAGCTGCCAGTACTAACTAAACATCAGCCTCACTTTTATACCAATGTGTCTCAGTAGTGAATATAATTTAATATTTTGGTTATGATTAGGAAAACCCTTTGAAATCTTACATTGCCTAAAATACAGGTGTGATCATTGTTGTAGTCTTCTGATACAAGAGTACTGAATAAGAGAAAAGAGTATGAATTTAAGAGCCTATTTTAGAAATTATTTCTTCCAAATAAATCCATGATATGAGCATTTGCCAGTTCCTCTCCTTTTTATAAAATCACAAGTTCTTGTTATTTATAAGTCTGAGTTCATAATGGTACATAATAAATACATGAAGCTAATGTTTGCCTGTAACAATTCTGGGCACAATACACATATTAACATAGGTAAGTTTTTTAGATGTTGTCCGTCACTGTGTTAAATTTTTTACATGTTTTATTCATTCAGTCACAGCCACCATCTCGTTATCCCTGTTTCATAGATAAGGAACATGGAGGCGAGTGGAGTTTAAGCAGCTGTTTAAGGTCATACAGCTAATGAGTGATGGGGTTAGTTTGAACAGACTGACTGAAAAAGACATTTCAGTTTCCACTGTACACTATATTAACTGACACAGTAGTAGCCACAGTCTGGTGAAATTGCTCTTGGGTCTTTCCTCAGTCTTTTTTGAGAGCTAGGCTGCAGAAATCTGTGAGGTGCCGAAGACCTGAGGACTAGCTGAGGATGAGTGTGCTTCAGTTTTGCCCTCATAGGAATATTGTGACTACGATTTATTTTTATGAAAGCCAGTTTGGTTGTGATTTCATGGAGAGAGTTTTCCAGGAGCATAACCCAGGCCAGCATTGATGTGAGGATAAGTTCTTTCCCAATTTGGACTTTTAACTGCTTCCAGAATCTGTTAGTGAAAACAGAACTGCCCCTCAGCCAAGGGAAGTGTTGTCAAATTGTGTTAAAAAACGTGAAGGATAAAGTGAGATGGTCCAACACTTGTCTAACCAGAGCTCCAGGAAAAATAATCATGTAATGGAGGACAGGGAATATTTAAAATGGCTAACAATTTTCTAGAATTAATGGAAAGGTTATAGATGAAAATATTATATATGAGTTGAATTTAAGGATACCAACAGCTGATAAACAGTACTAACACTCTTTAAACAAGCTGAATAGAGATCTAGGTTCCGCTTTAATAAAAACTTTTTCTTAAATATGGTGTAGTCCATACACTAGACATGTGTACAGTGCCAAGGAAGACCTTGCTTGCCTCAAGGGAGAGGAGTGGGAAGTTGTTAAGGAAATAGTTCCTGCCAAAGGATTGGGGTTTGAAGAAAGATCACTTAGTAGATAAGAGTCAGGGATAAAGAATGTTGCCGACCTGGGAATAGCAAATGAAAGGTCAAGAATTCCAAACAAAACAAAACAAAACTTTGGTTCTGAAGAATGACATTTTACTTTTGCTATGATATGCAAAAGGTATACTAAAAGCTAATGTAAGAATCTGTTAAGATGAAATCTGTTTTTCACAGTGAAAATGCCCTATCAATTTCTAGCCTCATGGAAAAAAATGTCAAAGTTTCATCTAGTTTCTTCTGTATTTGGTCTCATTTAATGACAAAATACTTCTTCATATGACTAGTTACATTTTTCCTAGTGTCCTTTTAAACCATTTTTTTGTTGTTAACAACTCTATGAATTTACTGTTGTAACTTATTGTTGTAAAGGAAGATTTCCTTTTTAGAGTAACATTCAGTTCTTTATCATCTTACATTGGAATACAAACTCAAGTGTTGAAAAATTAATCTCTTCTTTCAGCATCTTCTCATTTAGCAGTTACATGGTTCATCTGTGTCATTTAAATATTAGAGTCATGGTTTGTGTTTTTAGCATAAATATTCCTATTAGTACCAACTCAATCTCTTTTATATGTACTGGGCCCTAGTTTATCTGTTGGAGAGTTTCCTAATGTAAAATGTTTAAGTACATCATGAATGGTCCTGGAAAAGGGCCTGATACTGTATTATTATTATATAGATTATTATTTTTTATTATGTTTTTTAGCCAAATTTGTCACATTAGATTCTTACTAGCTCTTTGCTTTTACTGGCTCTTATAAACACAGAATGGTTGCAACATATATTTAGTATTTTGATGAATAAAGAGACCTTGTGACTTTACTGCCTATCAGTGTTATTTTGGGGTATAACAGGTGGATGACTGTTGGAGAAGAGGCATATATGTGTGGTTGGGGTGAGGTGGGAGGATCCTTTTGTGGAATGGACACATGCTAACACATTGGTGAAGTTGTTCCTTTTTTTCCCATTTAAGGCAGCAATCAGGATTAGATCTTCTGTGGTGGTGTGTTTCTGAGACCATCTGAATACTGGGGATAGGTTTGTCACTATTTTGAAAGAGTTGTCAGTTTATTTAGTTGTAGTGCAATATATAGCAAGAGAGTGCCTTGGAAACAGAGCACTTTAAATATACAGGATTTTTTTTCTGCTGCTCTCAGGATTACACAGCCTAGTTCTTTAGTGACTAGGTATGTTCATGCGTATATGTAATAAGTTCATGAGTGTGTAGAGTTGGGGGAGTTGGAGAAAGTATGACTTCTATAGTTTGATCAGGGCTTTATACCAAAAACTTACAGAGGCATTCCCTTTAAATTTGGGAAAAGACAGAGGTACCCTCTTTTACCACTACTGTATGATACAGGACCAAAGGACTTTAGTTGGTCCTATAAAGAAAGAAATATAGGAGCTAACAGCATTGAAAAAGAAAAGGTAAAAACTATCATTTTATGATCATCAATCTAGAAGAACCAATAGAATTCAAAAGGCAAACCATGTTAAGTGTAAATCATGGTTGCAAGTAACAGCATTTCTCTAACCAGCAATAACCAACTAGAAAATATCATTAAAATATATTGTTCAAAACAATATCCATGACATATCTAGAGCACTAGACTACCCGTTAAGAATACTTCAAAACTCTGAAAAAGAATACAGAAGAGGATCTGAATAAATGGAGGCATATCATGCCCTTGCATGGAATGACAGTATTATAAAGATGTCAGATTTACTTCAGTTTTTTTTTAATCCTAAAAACTTACTCTAGAGTTTATATGGAGAAATAAATGTCTAAATAGCTAAGTTATGTTTAAAGATGATTGGAGGGCTGTTCCTACTGAAAGCAATGTTACAAGGCTGCTGCTAATTTTTTAAAGTGGGTGTTGGTGTAAGAACATTAAAATAAATGGAAGGAATAGAGATTTTAGAGGTAGACAATCTACAAATCATTGGGGAAAAGATAGAGTTTTGGTAGATAATGCTAAGGGAAATATTCACTATTTGGAGAAAAATAAAATCCTTACCTAACTACATCCAAGGATGGATTCTAGATGGATTAAAATGTAAATATGAGAAAGGTAAAACATTATAGAGTTACGAGAAGGATGTGTAGGCAAATATGACCTAGGGATGGTAAAACCCTGAAAAAAAATTTTATAAAGCATAAAGAAAACTAAACCAAGGAAAGGTGAATTTGATCACTTCAAAATAAAGATCTCTGTTCAGTGAAAGGTATCCCAAAGTTTATATATGATAGGATGGGAGAAGATGGTTGCATTGTCTGTAACCAACAAGGGATTAGTACCTTGAGTATGCAAATCAACAAAAGGGTACTAACCCCTGTTTAAAAAGAAAAAACAGAATAATTGCCCTATGAGCAGGGAGGAAAATGGGAGCCGGTTAAGTGGATTAAAAAGAATAGAAAAATGGAAGAATAAAAAACAAAAAGGAATAAAGACTTCTTGATAAGTTTTACTAATGATCTTTAAACCTGAGTTGGATGGAATGATGGGAAGATGAGGAAAACTAATTTTCCATATAGTAACTGTCGTGTTTTCCCAATTTGTATAGGGTGGAAGCTTTGAGAGAAGCAGCAACTGCTGTCGAGCAAGAGAAAGAAATCCTCCTGGAAATGATTCACAGTATCCAAAATAGCCAGGACATGAGGCAGATCAGCGATGGTGAGAACTGTTTCCACAGATGGGGGTTTCCCTTTTATGCTCCTTTAAGGGGTTTATAAGTGTGGAGCAATTTTTGCTTGACTCGTGGTATGAGTACACTAAGTTTTAGTCGTTAATGTGAACAGTAGGCAGAAGCTGCAGCTGTCAGTTTATTACAAGAGCCAGTTACCCGAAGATTGTACTCCATACCAAGGCCAAGACCGGGGCTGGAAGTGATAGTAAAAGGCTTTCAAGCTACTTTGGCAGAAGAGCTGACCCCAAGCAATAAGGCCAAGCATTTGATCTCAGGTGCACACTCTAACTTCAGTTCTTTAGAAGTTCCTGGAATGTAGAAGATGTAAAAAGCAGAAGGGAAAGGTGAGAGTTTGGAAGCAGAGAAGTAAAGACAAGAGATGAATTGATGTGTAACTTAGATGAAGGGGAGAAAGTGCAGAGAAAATAAATTTTAGATCCAGTAAAACCCCATTAATGTAAAAATGTGCGATCATTTTCCTGCAAAAAGCATAACTGCCTATGGAGGAACAGGTCATGTGATTTTCTTTCATTGGCAGTGAACTTTTTAATTTAGCTGCTTTGGTGCATTACAGGACAAATTAGTGGGCCAGGTAGCTGGTGTGGTAAGGGTGCAGTTTAACTCCACACCAAAACTGTTAACATGGGTCAAGATCTAGTCTGTCTCTTTGTCATCCTGGCCAAAGATAAATTAATTAGGAAGGAGGTTGCAGAACAGAACAAATAGGAGATTGCTGAGTTGTTCATGTAAATAAGTAATGAAATGTTGACAGATCCCTTTTTTCCAAGACTTAGAGCACTGGCCATCTTAAATTTGTTTGGGAGGGAATGAAGTCAATGCCTAATTTTCGAGGCCATTTTTTTCTCTACTGTCATGACTACGTTTTCTCAGCCAAAATTGGGGCATTATAGTCTGATAAACACGCAGAATATGCCACCCCAAAATATCCCTCTCTGGCATAAGGATCATTATTTTTTGAGCTGATTATTTTTGAGAAACTGCAGACACAGGAGAAGCTTTGAAAACAGAGCAGAAGTTACCCTTTTGTAAGAGTATTACATTTATAAATTTCCATTTACCTGTCTTCCTCTCTATACCAGGAAGAGGATGGTAAATCATGAGAAACTCTTAATGGAGAACGTATCTACTGTACTTGATCTTACTCTTGTTTACTGTGCTTTTCCTGGCAGCCTCCTGTAACTGGCTTCCCTCTCTCCCCAACGTCTTTTGTCTTTAGCTGAAGATAGTATTTAAGGCAGTGGTTTGGGCCATCTCAGAGTTTCTCAGTTTCTCACATATATGTGAGAAATACATGTTAATAAATTTGTTTTTCTTCCTTGTTAATTGTCTCTTATTACAAGAATTCTCAGACAAGAACTCAGATAGGAAAAATTATTTTTCCTCCCCACATGCACAGCCTTATAGAGAGATTCAGGACATGTAAGCAGCACAGAACTCTGGTTATGCTCACCCACTGTTCATTGTGTTAATTACAAATGCATATCTGCACAAACTTTTGCAAACGTACAACTAAGGAAGTCATCTGGTCTCCCATGTATAAAGACTTTAAAGGAAAGGTATTCTACAGCCTCTCTGTAATCCAGTACATTTTATCAGTTCATTTCATATGCTATAGTTTTAACTTTTACCATTAAAAAATTCATAGCAGGGGTGATTACAGAAAACAGACTTAGCCACAAATGAATACCTTAGTTAGGGAAGGAAGAAATTTTCTCTACCTTTCTAGATCCTTTCAACTGGTCTAATAATTATATGGACATGACACAGATTAATGAGGAAAATAACCAAATTTAATTACACACGTACATGTGGGAACCCCACATACACGAAAGAAAGGTAGAAAGAGAAAGGAAAAATGAGGTATATGTGACAATGTGAGCTAAGGAATGAGGGGAGGCGCCTGGGGCTTCAGAAGGGAGGAGAGAGATTTGTAGGATAAGAATGGATGTTCAGTAATTACAAGTTTGCTCTGCCCTATGGATAGGTCTTAAAGAGCTTCTCTGGTAACCAGTCTTTTTATAAACAAGACCCCTAATTTAAATTCTTTAAGGGAGAGACAAAAGTTTTTGTGAGTCCACAGTTCTAAATCGCCTTCATCTCAAAATAATTCGCATGCCAAAGTGGCATATCTTGGAGAGGCCTGTTCTGAACCCCTTCAACATAGATAAGTTTATGTATCATACTGACTGATATTTCAAACTTTTTATGTTTAGGAGAAAGAGAAGAATTAAATCTAACTGCAAACCGTTTGATGGGACGAACCCTCACTGTTGAAGTTTCAGTAGAAACTATTAGAAACCCTCAGCAGCAGGAGTCCCTAGAGCATGCCACCAGGATTATTGATGAGGTGGTCAGTAAGTTTCTGGATGATGTGGGAAATGCCAGGAGTCATCTAATGTCACTCTACAGTGCGTGCTCATCTGAGGTGCCACCTGGGCCAGTTGATCAGAAGTTTCAATCCATAGTAATTGGCTGTGCATTAGAAGATCAGAAGAAAATTAAGAGAAGATTAGAGACTCTGCTTAGAAATATTGAAAATTCTGACAAGGCCATCAAGCTGTTAGAGCATTCTAAAGGAGCTGGTTGCAGAACTCTGCAACAGAATGCTGAAAGCAGATTTAATTAGTTTTCAAACCTGAGAGCACTTAGAAATAATGGTGTAAAAATGATAAAATACTATTTTAGGTGATAACTAGTTCTTTATGTTAGGCATAACCACTCATTTGATACTGAAAGTTGTTTCAGATGATGAAAATATCCCAGTGTCATCGGTTTTGTGTGTAACAAAAGTAGAAATATTTTATCTTTTAGAGATTTTTAGATTGAATTCTTGTCTTGTACTAGGATCTAGCACCTAATCTACATGTTTTTTACTATTCTGTGGATGAATACTTTGTATGTAGGAGAAAGTAAGTGCTCAGCTAGGGAAAAAAAAAAAGCATCACTGTTCTTTCCTGGGCTTTGTCTGGTGTGGAGACACGTGGGGCATGTGGTTGACCAGAAATTCTTTACCTTAAGCAGCGGCAAATACACACTACATATCTAGTATTGGCCAAGCAGTGTGTTTAGAGGAATAAAAGGAATCATACGATAAGAACCTTTCTCTACATCCTCTCATTCAGCAGTTTTTTTAAGACATCTGTATTAAATTATCTGAACTTAAAAGATTTATGCATCTCATACTATATTTCTTGATATACATGAAAACATGACAAAATTCACATATGATTTTGCCACTGTCAACAACTACATATCCATCTTTTTCCAGATGCATTTCTCTAAAATTTTAATCATTATGTAAATACGTTGTAACTTGCCTTTTAAAAAAAAAAAATTAAATGCTGCTATAAAGTGTGCTTAATTGTCAACTTACAAACCTCTGACTTACCCATTCTTCTTATTGGACACTTAACTTTCCAATTTGTTGCTGTTACTGCATATGTACCATTTATGTACGTAGTGCTTTTTCTTTTTAAATTTTCTTTGTATAAATTCCTAGCAGTGAAATTTACTGGGTCAAGAGTATATGCATTTTCATGTCCTAACAAATTTACATTTTTTTGTATGAGTTGTCTTCAATTATTAAAATGTAGCTATTTCACTGAAAGCTTTCCATTATTGAGCATTATTCTAACATTAGCTATGAAACACTTTTAGCTTGCATTTTGTTTTTTACCAATAAGGTTGACTAGTTTATTGATTCTTTTATCTGTGATAAATGAAGTAACTATAGAATACTTTTATTTATTATTAGTGTTGATACACAAAACCCTCCATTTTCCCAAATACTACTGCAAATGAATATATCAAACTCAGTTTTTATTAGACCACATGTATTCTTTTACACTGGAAAAAAAATTAAGATCCAGGTTGGTTTTATATATTTATATTTCTCAATGCAGTATTGAACTTTGTTTTCTGGACAAAATGCCACATTATTGTTATAAAAAGCACTTACAACCTAAGGATATTCATAGTTGCTTTGCCAGCCCGAAGTCATTCATGGAAACACTGATTCTCATTGATAACTGTGGCAAAGGCTCTTGATTTGTCAACAGACTCTGCTTTGCCGTCATCAGGTTCACTGTCAGATAAGGATTTTTTTTGTGCCATCTTTTTAATCGGCTTTTTGAAAATTAGAGACAACCAAGTTTTCCTCATGTTCTCAGGAGTCAGTATCTGCAGATCCCTTCCACTCAGGGAAATAATATCCCCTTCCATTTACCCTGCATCAACCCAGGACTTTCCCTACCACAAATTATTCCTGCCTGCTTCCTCAATCTTTGTATTCTTTTGCATTTTTTCTGTCCAGTTTTTTCATTGGAGTTTACTGGAGGCCATTCCCTATAAGACTTCTAGAGCTGTGATCTGTAATCTCCACGCTGCTTCAGTCCCTGGTCTGCCAGTCTCCAGCCCTCTGTACTTCCTTCCAGCTGCAGCTATATACAAGGGGCAGTAACCTCAATGTGTTGATTCTAAGAACTGTTTTATGAACTGAAAATTTAAGAACAAAGTGTAATTTTTCTTCAAATGATGAACTCCCAAGAGTCACATTTTTACCCTCATGCAAGCTGTCTTTTATATAGGTAACAGAGTGGGACCATAAGGGAATTCAGAGTATGTACTGCCTATCTTGATATATTCCCTAACAACCCTATACCAATTCCATACCATTTCTAGAATGTAGTGTAAAACTTTAGGGCAACCCTTTTGCCATCTCTCATGAGCACAGCTAGACAGTAGTGTTCCCATCCCCACCCTGGCTCTTCTAGTGCAAAGCTAGCAGGACCTGCAGATCTAACAGAAGAGCACTCTATGTTCATCAACTGAGGACAGAGTGACACGGCTGCGTTGTTAAAAATCTGACAAATGTAGGATTGTCTCTCCTAGTATTATTCTAATGTAGGAATTCCTGACATTGAAGAAGAAAAATCTCTAAAGCTTTCAGAGGGATGGGGAGAATAGTAATAAGTGGGAACTGGTGGCTTTCCACTGTGCTTCCCTCCCAGTACCAGTACTGCATCCTCTCGGGGGCACCCCATTCACACTGTATTCATGAATGGAGTACACCCTTTAGTAAAACATTAGCCAAGTGAGGTATTTTGCAGAGGGATACAATAAATGCGGGCGGGCATGATCTTTTGTATTGGAGCTCAGTCTAGTACCCTGATTCAGAATGCTCAGAATTCATCCTAAAGAGGTGATAACTAGAGAACTTTGCTTCAACATTTTAAAATTGGAAAGCATGAAAGAACTGAACCACTGAAAGTAGCAGAGTAAGGATCTGACCAATGAAAGTAACACAGTGATTTTGAACTAGGAAACATCTATGTATTTGTCCCTTTCAGATATTGATTTTGATAAAGCTAATGCTTTTGGAGTACATATATGTGATCATGCTATTTTTGAAAGTTGGGTTTTACAATTACTCAAAAAAATAGAAAGTAAAAGAGCTGAGAATTTTGGAAAAGGCAAGACAATAAGGACAGCAGTAAACTTGAACTTTTCATGTCTGCTCATACAATAAACAAGCAAAATGAAACGGACCTTCTGCTTAGGGACATAACCATGTTCTTAAGTTTTCAGTCATGAACTAAGAGTCAACAACTTGAACTGGACCACACAAATCTTTTAATCATTCACCTCAAACCAGTAAATATTGTAGCAGATATGCTTCCTTGGCATATAGTGGGCATTTGAATCACTGGCAGTCACACATCTAGTGAGGGCCAATTACATACGCCGTATTTCAAGGGTGACCAAAACAGGTTAAGTGGGGCACAACTGTGCAGGAATTGACAAAGTATGTCAGAAAAGATCGAACAACTCAGAACTGGAAAAGTGGTCTAGCATTTGGATCCAGGCAGTATTACAAATTCATTTCCAACTGTAATCATCAAACCTCAGGGCCAAAGATAATACAAGGCCTATGACAAAACAAACCACACAGGGCAGTGTGTGAAACTTCGCTACGGGAAGACCTGGCGCAAGCTTCCAGCCCCATCTCCTACCAGCAGAGGGCCCAGGGCACATCCCTGCCCTCCCCAGTTGTAAAATGGTGGTGATAATGCACCTGTGAATTGAGATACACCATACAAGGTACTTAGCATAATGGCTAACATAGAAAGCACTTGTTAAATAAATCTGAACTACATTTTGTACCACAAAGTAAATGTATTAATTTGTGGGGGTGAGGGGGGTGGAAGTGGGAGGAGGACTCAAAACAAAATTAAAAAAAAAACAACAGATTGATACTGATAGAATTAGGAAAGAAACTTAGTTTCCAGGGCAAAATACTTAAACCACAGTGCTACTAAATTGCATGAAATATCCACTATCAGTAAAACAAGGATGCTAAATATTGGCAGAGTATCTGAAATATGAAATATTTTTAAGTTATTTTGATTTTTAAAGAAGTCATATACCTTTTACTATTTGGTTCCACGTTAGTGATACTTTATCATACACAATTCTAGCTAGGAAATCATTCAGTTTTAGATTACTGGAATTCATCTTAATGAATTTTTTATGTAGTATATTTTAAATTAAACTCAAGGGCTTAACTGTAACTCAATAGCAATATGTGCCAGTGGTTTTCCATTCAGATTTGCAAAAGCATTTACTTAATAGTAATAAAATTATAGAAGGGGTTCATATTTCTTTTTAATCCAAAGTTTTTATTTTTAAGACTACTCACCAACATCCTGCTATAGATAATTCAAGATAGAGAAGAAAAGGAGCTACTACTACTATTTAATAAAGGTTATTACAGCCACACCATCCAGTTACCTGGGAGGTGACTGGATATTTCAGAGTCCACTGTGGTTTTAAATATTTGTTAGCAAATAAATTCATCTGTATGATAGGCTTCTATGTTTTAGGGTGTAAACCTAAAGAGAAATGTACTCGTGGTATTTATAACTAACAGTTAAAACTGCATAAACCTATCTGTTCATTAGATTGACTCCACAGTGTGGGACAGATTTTTACAGTTCATTTTGTTTTCAAAGAAACATACCCAAACAATACAGTAAGGGGAGCATTTCAGCAAGGTACCAATAACTGTTTCAAAGGTTTTGAAAAGGACATTAACCACCACATTTTACATTAAAGCAGTTCACTTTAACTTGGAACATTCAGTCCTGAGGTCAGTTTCCCACTGTAAGATCTTCAGAAAAGATCCCAGCTCCTCAAAGGCACAAGCACAATGGAATGTGTTGAGAGTTCTTTCTAAGCACTGCCAACTTCTGAAGCAACCGTCTCACTTCACTCCACAATGAGGAAAGGTGTTCATCCTTTTTTTGTTAGTGTCAGTTTTACTTTATTTTGAAAAAGTACATGTGTGCTATCAACTCTGGGCAGATGAAAATGAAGCCATTTAGCCTGGTTTTATTTAACTATATTGCTTTATATGGGGGTATTCTGTATGCTATTTAATTCATTAGGCACACTGAAAGGAAAAAGACACCTTAAGAACTTTGAAATATTGCAGTTATAACACAGCTATACATCTATGTGCTAAAAACTAGCCATAACATAAAAAAGTACATTGCACAAATGCACAACATCCTGGAGTGTTAGACAAGTTTTCTTTAGCAACCACAGTTCATTAAAAATTAATAGTATTTTAAAAGAAAGGGTGTCAAGGGGAAAAAATTTAATGTCAATTTAGAAGATTTTATAATTAAATTGTGAAAGTATTTAACATATCACCTGTGGCTGATTTTCAGGCCTCCTTAATTTTAAATGATTAAGGTTAAATTTAATATACAGAAGTACAA
Organism: Macroglossus sobrinus; assembly: GCA_004027375.1. Taxonomy (NCBI): domain Eukaryota; kingdom Metazoa; phylum Chordata; class Mammalia; order Chiroptera; family Pteropodidae; genus Macroglossus; species Macroglossus sobrinus. The sequence continues at coordinate 88,591 of PVKZ01003280.1, forward strand.
ATTAAAAATTTAAATGTGTAATAATGATCTCTCTTCAGTTCTTATAAAGGGAAAAAAGGACAAAAGTACATAAAATTATATTACAAATATCAGAGGAATTGCAACCATCATCAGAGATTATTACATTTTTTATATATAAAAGTAACAAACTTTTACCCACACATTTAATTAATATGAAATAGAACTACAACATAGTACATAATGTGATTTTTCTGTTACTAAAGACTATTTTACGCAAAATAAATTTTGTGCAAAAATTAAAAAGACTGTGTTTCAGGAGAGTAAAAAAGGAAAGATGAATCACTTGCAGATACCTAACACTTATCCCTCTGCCAACAATGGGAGTGGTGACAAATGGTGACACAAAAATAAACATTTTGTATTACTTTGAAATAGATAATGCCAGATTATTTCAATGTTATGAAAAGCAAACATCCACTCTTGACCACTTAACAAAGACATGCCCCAGAAAATTCTATCAGGTTCTTAACCTTAATCTGGACAGAAGGATGAGAGTGGTAGAGATGGAAGACTTCAAAAACAAACAAACAAACAAACATTCAAAAAAATATATATAAAACATGATGCATTTAGTACAATGAAGAAGGACTTTGACACATTTTCCAAGAAAAGTTATTTTTACATATTTTGAAATCCTGTAAAAACCAGGTAATCAGTTTTAACAGAGTTCATGCATTTACCTTAGTTAGAAAGCTATTGTCCCAAATCACAAAATTTATACCCTGCCACACGATTACATATTAAAAAAGAAATTATTTTGTATCTGGTCCTGACAGAGGTCTTGAGAAAGTGCTATACAAACCAAAGGTTATAGAAATTTTTAAGTGATAATCTTAAAATACCATACAAAAATGTGTAAACAAAAAGATGCTTTATAGTTGTAGGGCATTATAAAATCCATAATGTGGATTATGACAAAAGTTCATCTCTGTGCATTTAAAAACATTGTTAGCATAATCCTAAAAGTTCAAAATTGCATCTTCAGTCAGCAGCAAAAGGTGTTAGATGCCCTACCACACTTCACAGGTCCTAAAGAGTAACTGCAGATGTGTATCTTCTTAAGGACTTGGCCAGCACAAGCTCCCCATGCTTATGATGGACATATGAAAAAGATCTACAACAAGTCTCACCTGAGAGATACTCTAGCATTAAACCATTTGTACTCCTCTTTTATCTACCCTGTCAGAGAGGAAAACCGCTTTTAAAAGATATTATAAACGATATAAATTCTGATAGTAAAGCACTATAAAAATTAGGTATGGTACTTTTGGCACAAAGCACTTTTTAATCCCGTCTCCTTTGCAAAATATGTCTGGAATTTCTTATTTGAAAATAAAAACTTTCAACATACATACAATGTATAAATGGTTCTATGAATGAATTAATTAGATTCTGTTTCCTTAAACACTGCACACACCTTCAGTTTACTTCAGTACCAGATATCTGCATGCATACCTCCACATTCCACATTATCCAGATATTGCACAATAACATTGCCAAAATACACACCAATGCAGTCTGATAAGATTTAGGGTTTACTGTTCAATATATATATTTTTAAGTATTTGGGTTCAATACTATCTTCTAGAAAAGCTAGATGACAAATTTCAGAAAAAGAATGCTTGCTATCATTCCTTTACCCATAATAATAAAATCTGTACCAATATATTTAGGCATTTCATTTGTTTTCCAGCATTTAAAATTCAGCAAAACCTGTTTTTGACATTTCTTAACAGCATTCCTTCAAAAACAGGAGAAGCTTCGTCTAATGTAAAAAATTAAAGTAAGTCCACAGGGCAGTAACTTTTCCACCAAAGATCTCACTCCATTCTGAAAAGCACTGGCAAACAATTTTTAAGTCTGTCAACTTTCAGAAAGCCATTAGGTGCAAAGTCTGCTAAAAAACTTGTAACATCATGACAGCTGGATATAGCTCTTACGGAATTGCACAATATAGTCAATTTTTTTCCTCCCTACACATTTTAAGGTATGCTACAACTGCTAAAAGGATTTCTGTTTTTCTTGGTCCTCTGTTTGTTGGGTCTAAGATTGATGACATCTCCACCATTAAGGGTACTTGAATTCTGACCCAAGTGGCTTCCACCAGATGTATTAAAGACACCTGTATAAATTAAGGAAAAACACAGAGATTGACACTGATATGCATCAGGGTTACAGTAGACTGTGCATCCGGCTTCTTAGTAAATCAGTAATATTTCCAAGTATTTACAATTTTAATACAATTTTGCTTTCATTTATTTTTAATAGGCAATACAGATGGCTCAAAGTCAAAGGATACAAAAAGAGTCACAGTGCAGTCTCCCTTCCATCTTTAGCCACCCACCGCGTGCCAGTTTCCCTCCCGCAAGGCATCATGTTTTGTTTCCCCACATATCCTTCCAGAGTTATTTTACATATATGTAGACAAAAATGCATATATACTCTTATTTTCCTCACTTTGCCACCCAAATATGACTTACTCTACACACTGTTCTGCATCTTTTCATTAGCAATCGGTTTTTGAAATTCTATATCAGCAATTACAATAATTTTAATAATTTCACTTAACTTTACATCAACTAACTTCCTCAAGAATACCTAATTTGTAGTTAACAGCAGTATTTGTGAAATTTTATATGAATTAAAAATACTGCAGATGTAAAAATACAATTTTCCTGTCTAGTCTAGAATAACACAGAATGGTCTACAGATAATTAAAGTCATGAGTAGGTAAAAGGGATGAACTAAGGAAAGACTTTTAACTATTATAATCTCCAGTTTGAACACTGCTGGTTTTAAAATGTTAAATCCGGTTAATGAACTATTTATCATCTGTGATACAAAAACTCTGGGCTGGAGACCTATAAACGATATAAAGGTGACTAAGACCAAATCCTGCCCATGAAAAGTTTATAATCTCTTAAGTGCGGTGAGTTAGTATACAAGCAAGTAATGCTCTAAGACGTTATATGTTAAGTGCCATAAAAGACACACAAGATCCCTCATATGGTTCAAAGGAAGGACAAATTACAGCTAATTCATAAGAAAGGATGAACTACATGAAGAACGTGGAACTAGACACTTGGCAATGTCATGGACTTAGATCTCTTTTTGTTTAGAGGAAAAGCATGAGGTTCTTGCTTCAGCCAACTATATACATAGATGAGAGAGCTTTTAGACAGTCCCTGAGGAATGAATAGTTCTTTGACAGAGAATGGGAAGGTAAGTCATTTCTGATGGAAGAAATGAAATGAGCAAAAGTGAAGAAGACAGACAGCACTGGGCATGCTCAAGAAAGAGCAAGACCTCTGGTGGAACTAGTAAATGGGTACACATAAATAATGAGGCACAAGGTCACACAGGAAGGACAGACAAACTGTGTCTTTGGATGCTGTAATGAAAAGAGCCTGTATTCAATATAGCCTACAGTGAGAATCAATATACCTTTAGTAAGAGAGCTGATACTCCTAAATTTACTAATTTCTGACCTAAAACTTTATAATTATGTTTCTTTAAAAAAAAAATGAGCATATTGTATAAAAAATTGTAACTATGGTAATAATGAACAGAAAATCAATTTACCAGGTAAACATGGTTTTAAAATTTCCTGGGTACTTACCAATTTTGTTACTACTTGAATGCATTGATTCTGGATCCTCAGCTATTTGTTGTTTGAGTTTCTGAAGATATTTTTCAGCCAAATATTTAAAAACTAGAATAAAAACAAAAACAAAAAAATCCCTAACCAGATCAGTATAATTTATACATATAAAATCTGTTATTTCAATTACTTAATTATATTTATACTTACTAAACAAACTTAAAATTGAATTAGAATTAGAAGTATAGAAATCTAATTGAAAAAATTCAACTTTAAAAATGTGTTTGAGCAATACCTAAGTACAATGATAATAAACATATAGTGGCATTTTATTAGTAAAGAAATGAATAATATTTATAGTCATTGGCTCTTTAGTTTTAAGTAATAGGAAATCAGCAACACAGATTTTTAAGACTCAGTCTTAAAAAGATGTCTCCTTTCTATAGGTGAAAAAAACTATCCAGAAGACATCTGAACAACAACCAGGTTGGAATTTAATAAAATTAAGTAACAATTGTGGAATGAGAAAAATCACAATCATCTTTCTCTAATATCACTTTCTTGGATTAGGAAGTCTTATTAAACAAAGTAAGGTTATTGTAACTACCTAATGGAATATCCACTACTGTGAAATTCTAAAACAATTCAGCAATTTTAAGTTATGCATGAAAAACACATACACAAAGTATTTTATTTTTAAAGACTAAAAAAAATTCCACAAGTATTTTTTTTTGCTGTAGAGTAATACGTGTTCTAAGACATTAGTAAATAAAAACTAACTCAAAGATGACACCTTTAAATTTCACTTAATAAGTAACAAGAAAATTCTACTTTTATTAAAAATGTTTTCTAAACAACACAATAGAAAAAGCATAAGAATAAAACAAACGTCCTGTTAATTTTTTAAAGGCAGTTTACCTTCATTCACATTTAGATCTTCTTTCACCGATGTTCTGTAGAATCTTAGCTTTAGCTTTTTTGCCAGTGCTTCAGCTTCCTCACTATACATCAATTAGAAAAAAATGCTTATAATGGTCCTTTCTAATAGCTTGTTTTAAAAAATCACTTTTATTACATTTAGTGAATAAAGCTTGGGGCAGAGGGATGTCAGAGCTTCCAGACTGGTTAAAGCTATGTTCTCAGTGCTTGAACAGGATTTTTAGTTTTCACCACTATTGGGGGATAAACACCAACCATTATACTGTAACTGTAAATGGATGCTTTTCTATAAAGTCACTCAACTCTAGCCTTAAAATAAATATTACTTTTTTAATATAATACTTTAATTTCCTCTCTTCTAGTTTTAAAATCTGAATTGAACTCTGAAAAGCATATACTGACATTACTTATTTTACTCTTACTGGCTTTGAAACTACTTTGCTGCCAAAGACACATTAATGATTGTGTCTATAGGAGTGGACTCCTAATTTTAGTTTTATTATGACTTCTGACTGTGGACACGTGATTTTATGAACACTGTAGTAGCTGTGCTCCAAAATGGTTCCCAATGATTTCACCCCCCACGCCTTCTTCTGGTCTTCATACCCTTGTGTAGTCAGTCTCCTCCCACACTGTAACCAAGGTTGGTCTGTATGATCAATAACACAGAGAAGTGATAGTATATGACTTCTGAGACTAGTCATAAGAGACATTGTGGCTTCTGCCTTGCTCTCTCTTGAATCACCTGCTAGGGCAAGCCAGCTGCCATGTTGTGAGAACACCCAAGCAGCCCTAGAGAGAAGTCCACAGGGCAAGGAACTTTGGCCCCTTACCAACAGCTAAGTGAGTGAACCATCCTGGAGGTAGATCTTCCAGCCCCAGTCAAGCCTGTATGTGACTATAGGCCTCGCTGACACCCTGAGTACAACCTCATGAAAAACTCTGAACCAGAACCACCACCAAGTCACCCCAAAATCCCTGACCCACAGAAACTGAAATAATAAATGTTTGATGTTTTAAGTCACTAAGTTTTGGACTAAATTATGAACAGATAACTAACATAAGAACATATAAAACAATAAGGTAAAAGCCAAGCAAAGATTTTCAAAGCTAGCAAGACATCAATAATGCAAAGAGCAAATACTAATAGAAAGAAATTATCTGGATGCTCATTCACAAATTTGAGCATAACATTCAAATATTCAAAACAAAATGAACCTGAACTACTTATCTATTTAAACTCATCAACATAAGATAGCTACTTATTCTAGATACTAAAACATCTAGGGATGTTTTTCTTAACATTCTTACTATATTTAGAGTTGACTTAACATGAAGAATTGGATTTGTGGTGCAAGGATGTTACACTAGAATTCTAAAAAGGCTTTCAAAATTTATTCCTTTAATTTTCTCTACCTTTGATTTGGTATGAACATGTTTAAAACCAAACCAATCACTCATAATAGCTCACAGAAACTTTAAGTATAAGGCAGTCTTTATAAAAACTTCCCTAGGTTTCTAAGGTTTATGCAAAAGTTAAAATATGTTTTAACTTTATAGAATTATTACCACCCCTTCAAAAGTAGCCATCTTACTTCTTTATACAAGAATCATCCAAGAGATCAATCTTGTTTTGTACAAGTACAGTCGGTATATCTCCAACTTCAGCTACCACTTTCTCTCTCCAACTGGAAATTGCTTCAAAAGATTCCCTGTCCGTGGTAGAAAATACAAGCACACAAGCCTGGGCTCCTGTAAGGTCATAAAATAAAAATGTTATTTACATTAATGAAACAATCCTATGTCGGGTAAGGGCAACTTTTACCTATCAAAGCAATTTTTATGTAAATAAATGTTGAACTCATCTTTGTAGCACTCTGCTTATTTTTTAACATGTAAACTATTTTCTAATCCAAAGAACCATTTTTTTTTTACCAAAAACAGTGGTTTTCAAACTTGCATAAGTATCAGAGTACCTCAAAACTATATACTTTTTCTATGGAACACCATGAAATACTGATATATTTAAATACATTGTAAAGGCTAGAAAGAATGGTAAACTAGGCATGAATGATAGGCTGTTGCCAAGTTCTTCCTGTTAATATTTGTCATTTGCTTCTTAATTTCTTTTAGCACAGATCTAAGAAAAATCTATGATGAAAAAAACCCGTAATTTCTCATTCTATTCACTTTTTTAAAAAAACCTATATTACTTTATTTCAGTAGCAGAATACCAATGATGCTAACATAATTTAAGAACCAGTGCCAAGGGTGGGAAAGAAAAAAAATACACACACACACACACACACACATTACATATATATAATACACACATATATATATATATAATACAGAGGGAAAAAATTTCATTTAGTTTTTACCCTATTTAACTGCTTAATTCCCATACTACACTCATTGATAATATCTATCAATTATCATATTAGGTTGATAAAATCTAAGAATATAAGCAACCTTCTGGAAAAAGCTCTTTTATAAATGATTTGCTCTTGCATCAGGCAGCATGTTAACAAAAGCAGTTGTGTAGGCGACAAGAGAAAATTATCAAGGTCAAGAGGATTTCCTAGAAACAAAGCATGTTTTCCTACTGTTACCCTTTCTTCCAGATCCCTTAGGTACAAGAATTTCCTACTAAGATTCAAGACATACATACCTGGACTACCTAAGATACTCTAAGGCCAAAAAAGTTTAGTTTATCATCAGAGGACATACTGGAGAAAGCATAAGAGCATATAAGAACAATGAAAACTAGCAGTTCACCATTACTGTAAAAGCAGAAGATTCATCTGGGAAAACCTTCCCTACTCTAGATAGGTTTTAATCATACAGAATTTGGAGGGGGATAAGGGAGAAACAGATGGACATACCCTGAGACCTTGTCAGAATTTAAGGAGGAATAAAATGAATGAGATTATACTAGTATATTGGTAAATAAAGTTATATTTACTTGAATTTACTCTAATATTTATATAAATTAAAAATATTATTTAATCATTTTCTAACTTTTATTTAACTAAGTTTTATTATACCACTATCTGTTAAATTTAAACCTGGAATTTTATATCAATTGTCATTTAAATTTAAGGGCCCAATAGGGTATTTCCAGGAAGATAAGATCTCAGACACTTAAAAAGTTTTTTTTCCAAAAAAAACCTTAGAGGAAGTATATAATTTTTAAAAAGTGACTTCTGGTCAAGATAGCAGAGTAATGCTGTGCTCACCTCCTCCCACGACCATGTCAAAATTATAACTAATTATAGAACAATTACCCTGGAGAACCATCTGAAGACTAGCTGAACAGAACTCCCACAACTAAGGATATAAAGAAGAAGCCACATCAAAACTGAAATATTAAAAAAATGTTATGAAGATTAAAAAAAAAATAACCTAACTATGTAGATAGTACCAGAGATATGGACAGCAAGAATGATAGCCTAATGAAAACACAATGTTGAAAAAAATCAAGGATTAAAGGATAAAAGAAAGTGTCCATAACAACCCCAGGGGAATAAGATATAATATTGATATGTTTAAGTAATCAAGGGAGATAAACAAACATAAGTATGTGTAGCAGACACCTGAGGTCCTATACTTGTCCCCTCAGCCTCCGGTCTCACTACAGCTGTGGAGGATAGTTCCTGCCTGTTGCTAGTATCCTACCTCAAGCATAAGTACTTGGCTCCTGCTTTTCTGCCTCAGGGCTTTTACTAATGTTTCAGAAGGAACCCTGGGTTTATCATATCCTCAAAAGGGAATTAATGCCTCTGGTGGAGAAGCTTTGACTTATGGGAGATGGGGTAAATACTGGAGCTTCACCTTGGTGGGACCATCCTGAGAATTGTCTACATGGTTCTTCAGAAGAATTAATCCCCAATTGCCTACAGAAATAATTTGCTCATCACTACACACTTTATGAGTTTTTCTCCCTTTTAGTCTTTCACTTCTGCTTCCTGGAATTACCTCCCAAATAAACCACCCCTACTCAGCTGTGTGTATTTTGGCGGAGTTAGGGAGAAGAGGCTCAAACTAAGACATCAAGTGTCTTGAGGGCAATCGCCATAAGAATAAAGAAAGAAAAGTGTGCTTATTAACCCACAGGAGAAAAGTAGACCTACCCAATGTACAAGAGGAAAGAAAATAGCAAAAAACAAAACAAAACCAAAAACCTATGGAAAATATAAAACCTGAACTAGATGACAGAAATAGTTTATAACCAGAGTAATTACAATCTCCAGAAAGAGTGGTACAATCTCTGAAGCAGGATGGTTTACCTGATACTAACTAAGCCTTTAGATTGGATGCTGTAACCACCTCATCTGATTTAACCTAAATATATTACCAGAATGAAACAAAAATACAAAAAAAAAACAAGACAACCTGGATTACTTTTGCAGTTACATAATAATTCTGACAAATGCTGGGCAACTACTTGTTTTAATTTCCCCAAGAAATTATCATTTATACAGAGATATAAAATACTGTCAAACTGAGATGCATAAGCTTCTTTTATGTTTGGGAAAATTTTAAAAAGCACCCCTGCCCCCAAAAAAACCCTTTCAAATATATATTAAAGGAAGTTAAGAGAGGGCTCTTTTTTTTTTTTTTTTTTTTTTTTTACTGAGGTATCAATAAAAGAGAAAGCAAATACCAGATTCAAAATCTGTGTGAGAAGATCGTTATTTGCAGAAATTTTAAAGGAAATAGCTATAAATTCTACACAATCCTGGAACTCCCTCAAGCACTTCAAGAACTTTTTTTTTTTTTTTTTTAAGAATTGAGAAGAGGGGGAAAGGAAGAAGATTTATAACAACTTTCTTTAGAGAAAGGACTATCCACCCCAGCCCTTCTCTCTCGAAAGTGAGATGAGTGGGAAAGTGTACTATCATTACCTCCTTTATCTCAAACTAGAAGGAATAGACTTCAAGCAAGTGCACTTAAGGAGCTTGATACGTGTTCCCAGTCATTGAGGGATAGTCTAGACTCATCATGCCTTAATTCAAGCCTGAGAAAGAAGCAAAAGTAAAAAGACAGGCCAATAGACAAAAAAAGAACTGCATCTGGGAACTGCGCTCCCATTGATGGCAAGAGAGAATGCACAAGGATTTCGTGTACGTAAAAGTGAATCATGTCTAAGAGACATGCCAGCATGGAGTCATTTTAAATCAAGTCCAATAGAGCCATTTATAGGGTGATGACAGCTTAGCATAAAGAAGAAATAGAATGCTGTCTCCCACAAAAGGGCAAAGCAACTTCCAGAATCAAGTATACATTTGCTGAGAACATCCCCAAGAATGGGAACCTTGGAGGAATCCAGGATGATTACCTAGAGAATCATCTTTAAACATCTGCCATCCAAAGGGTCCCACCATCAGACAACGAGAACACCTACCACAATGCTCTTCTCTCCCAATTTCTTTCCCTACAAGGCCTGACCCAGGAGAAGAAAGAAACATCGTTACAAGCCAGGAAGAAAGGGGGAGGAGGAAAGCAACCAACATTCCTTTCCCAGACCACTGGTACTGCCCTGCTAAAACCCCCCCAAAATTAAGAGATTTAATGCTAAATTACATTGGAGTTTTGATTAATACACAGAACTGGTTATTCTAATTACTAAGTTGAGATTATGTTCATGACTAGAAATAACTATGAGGCAGTTGAAAAAAATTACTTGAAAGTAACCAGAAAAGACATGAGCTGAAGGGAGTTTTTACTGAAGGTTAAGGAAAGGACTTCTCCTACTACCTAATCAAATAAACATAAGGGATGACAAGAGACAAAAGTTGCATTTTGTAACTTCATGAGCTATGCCTGTTCAACATACCAACTATTATAAATATTCTTATTCAAAAATGACCCTATACTGTTAATACTTTCATTTTCTTCCTTTGACCTCCAGTTCAGTGTTGGTACTCATGATCTTTAGGACAGTTAATGTTTTAACTCTTCTGTTGTAGTTATTTGGACATATTCACTTCTGATATTTAAAAGCAGCAGGTGTTTTCTATTCATGTATTTCACAGACCTTTATTTCTGTACTATTCAATTCTCCTTCTATACCACCTACCCTAAAAATCACACTGTTAGAAAGGTACTTTATCATAGTTAACAGTAAACTACCCACAAAGGAGTCTCTAATAGTTAACAAACTACTCACTTATCCACTTATCAGGAATACAGAGATCAGAATAAGTTTTTGGTGTCAATTATAAGATCATCAATAGCAAATATTTATTCCTAATTAATAAGATCATTAAAAAAAGTTATTATTTCTGAATGCAATTCAAAAATTACCCCCCAAGATACATAATTTGTAGAGAGTAATTCTGTCCTCAAATCACTGAAAGACCCTACTTGTAGGATGGTCTCTAGACTTGTTCTGAGTATAGCTGGGGACCAGCAGCATCGGTGTCACCTGGGAGGTTGTAGAAATAAGGAATCTCAGAGCCACCCACAGATCTACTGAATTAGAGTCTGCAGTTTAACAAGCTCCCTGGGGTATTCATTTGCACATTAAAATTTAAACTCTGCTCTAAAGAACACAGTGTTAAATTTGACTATGGCAAAGATCAAACAGAAACACAAGGCTTTATATACTGTTACAGATATTACTCTAGATTTAAAATGCTTATCCCCTATTCTCTTTGACACTCTGTAATCTAAAGCAAATTGTTCAATGAACCAATCTATCACAGATTTCATGCTCCTAGAACTTCAAAACAAATCTGAGACTTGCATAGACTAATTCTGTTCTTCCTTAAATCTGGCATTTATAATTGTAATTTATAAATAGCTTCTTGTGTCCAGAGCTATTTCTAACAACTGATACTTGTTTATGTTTGTCAGGGTACTTTTTCTTAAAAAAACAAGTTTCCTATTTATGTGCATAATCTCAGATAAGTCTCAACTCTATAACCTCATTTCCATATATTGCTAATCAGAGCATCTTTTTGTAGAACCAAATCATAGTAAAAAAACTATAAAGAAAATCTAATATTTTATGTTGTACCTAACTTTCCATACTAATATGGTTTCTACTGCCTATAATAGACTTTCTTAAGAGCTTAAGAGGAATAATTTGGGATCTCAAAAAGCTTCCTAATGTGATCTGTGCTCTGTTCTAACCTATTTAGGAGGTAGTTTCAACATGTCTCACTATACAATTAAGTCAGCATAGCATTCCAAGAACATAATAGTACCTTGAAGCAATGGTCTTCAGTATAACAGGTCTTTTAAATGAATTATATTTTTAAAGAAATTTGCAAAATTTTTATGTACCTGACAAATACATTTCTAGGACATAAATCAGTAAGTCATAATTTTATTTTAGTATTTCTATCACTAAAACCATATCTTAAAACTCATTCATCCCAGCTCTTTCCTTCTCTTCCTAGTCGCTAATTCTATTAAACTATATCTATCTTGAATCTATACTAGAAGCAGATTTTTTTTACCTGGTGGCCTGACATTCAGTTCCCTTCCCCTCCTGAGAACACACCTCTTCCCCATTGTAGATTAGCCTCACTGTTTAGGCTGACTAAACCTACCCTCTGCTCTGGAGCAGGCCTTACATGTACCAAGCCAATTAGGGTAATCACATTCCTCTGACTACTTACTGTAATCTGGTCAAGGGTGGTCTAATCAGATAAAAGCTCAGATAAAAGCTCAGGACTTTTGATCCATTGTTGTGGGGAATGCTCTCTCCCCAAGGATGTAAATAAAAAGTACCTTCTGTTGCTGATGCAAGCAATCTTTCAATCAAGAGGAAAATCAGCATGAAGAGAAACCCCACTTAGGGAGGGAGGCAAACCAGGAGAATCAATGAGATTACAATCAAAACAAGCTATGCTACTTTTACTTTTTACTTAAAAAAGTCAATAAAACTTTGTAGTTTAAGCCAGTTCGAATGGTTTTCTGTTGTCAGCAGCAACCAAGGCATTCTGATGAACCCCAAAAGAAAGCATAAATTACGTTCAATATGCTATTTCTCAAATGTATATATTGATTGCCACCCTTTGTTCCTTAATTCAAATCAGGATGTGATAAACTTAGAACAAGAAGCTGAAACTTAAGACTCTTTTTGCTATTTTAACATAATTGGTTAAAAAAAAGTTATATTTTAAGGAAAGCTTTTAACAGACATATATTTATATGCTTAAGATCACTTTATGTTAAAATGTTAAATACAGTACTGGCATAAAAACAGATACATTGATCAATGGAACAGAATAGAGTGCCCAGGAAAAAAAATGTGCGCCTATGTGCTCACTTAATATATGACAAAGGAGGTAAGAATATACAATGGGGGTAAAGACAGTCTCTCCAACAAATGGTGTTGATAAATTGGGCAGATACACGCAAAAAAAAAAAAAAAAAAAAAAAAAGAAGCTGGACCATCTTCTTACACCATATAGAAGAACAGACTCAAAAGGGATTAAAGACTTAAATATAAGACCCGAAACCATAAAACTTCTACAAGAAAACATAGCCAGTAAACTCTCTGATATTACTAAAGGGGATTTCTCTTCAGATATATCTCCTCAGGCAAGGGAAACAAAAGAAAAAACAAATGGGACTACATCAAACTAAAAAGATTTATACAGCAAAGGAAACCAGGAACAAAACAAAGACAACCAACTGTTTGGGAGAAGATATTCACTAATGATACATCTGATAAGGGGTTAATATCCAAAATATATAAAGAACTTATACAACTCAACAACAAAAAAAACAAATGATCCAACTAAAAAATGAGTAGATCTGAACAGATACTTCTCCAAAGAGGAAATATAGATCGCTAATAGACAGAAAAGATGCTCGAGGTCACTAACCATCAGAGAAATGAAAATTAAAACCACAATGAGATATCAACTCACCTGTCCCAATGGCTATCATCAATAAATCAAAAACAACAAGTGTGGTGAGGATGCATAGAAAAGGGAACCCTCATAAATTGTTGGTGGGATTGCAAATTGGTACAGCCGCTATGGAAAACAGTATGAAGGTTTCTCAAAAAATTTAAAATGGATATATTTTTTGGCTCAGCAACTGCATTTCTGGGTATTTATCCAAAGAAAACCGAAATAATAACTTGTAAAGATCGATGCACTTCAATATTCATAGCAGCATAATTTACAATAGCCAAGTTATGGAAGCAACCTAAATGCCCATCAACAGACGACTGGATAAAGAAATTATGGTTCATATATACAATGGAATATTACTCAGCTATTAAAAAAATGAAGTCCTACCATTGGCAATGACATGGATGGACCTAGAGGTTATTATGCTGAGTGAAATAAGTGAGACAAAGATAAATACCATATGGTTTCACTTATATGTGGAACCTAAGGAACAAAAAGAACAAACTAATCAAAAACAGACTCATAAATATAGTGGACAATTTGATGACAGAGGGGAAAGGGGTTGAGGGGCTGGGAGAATGGAGTGAAGGGTTAAAGAAGGACAAATTAGTAGTTGATAGTTGGTCATAGGGATAGTGAGCCTGGCCGAGGAAATGCAGTTAACATTACTATGATGGTTAGATGGAGGGCCAGGGGAGGGAGGGAACAATTGGGAGGATCATTTTATGAACATTATAGATGTCTAACAATATATTATATGCTTGAAATTAATTTAAATAATTTTTTATATAAAGTTAAATACAGGGAAATCAAAACCATGTAAAGCCATTTAGTCCAAATGAAACAAAGTGGAAAGAAATTTAAACATCACCATAGTCAATTAAGATGTAAAAACTAAAAATTATGGGCTCTCTTTTTAGTATCTGGCAAAGAATATTCTTTGTAGACATATTGATTTATAGATACCTAAAAAGTACCAAACAAGACATACTCAACAAACTGGATGAGCCAAATTTTAAAAATTAAAAGATAATAATGTTTAATGGTCTCATGGCAAAAACTAGAGAAAGCATAAATACCTTAAAAACAGTGGAAATTAAAATATTTTTATAACTACCAGGTCTTTTTTCTTTAATCGGGGACCCAAATGATCTACTTGACTGTATGAGTCCAACATTTATCTTTTTCATTTATATGTAAATCAAGTCATTTTTTACATTTGACCAGTTTGGCTTTTAAGTTAAACTTTATTTTGGGATAATTGTAGACTCATACAGTTTTGCATTTTAAAATTAGAGATACACAATGATAAATACATTCTCCAAAAATAACCATACTTGTTAAAAAATAATATTACCATATCAAATTGTCAAAAGCTTAAAAAGAAATAACCCAACCTATTCTTTTCCTCACAAAAGAACATAGATTTCATGCTGCAAATTTAGAGGGAAAAAACTAAATAGGTAAAAAGAAAACAATGACTCATGCAATCCTACTACTTTTTAGTGTTTTCACATAGGTTCTTTATTTTTTCCTATGTGTTGTGTGTGTTTGAGGGGTGGAGGTGGTGGGTTTGTAGTGGTAACCCCACTGAAAAAAATACAATCAACCTTTACCCAAGAATAAACTGTACTTTTAGGGCCTGTTAATCAACAGCATCAATGCTCATGAAATTCATAATTTGATAAGAATATTATCATCTATTCTAAGAAGAGTTTTGGGTAGTAAGTACATAATTCCACCTCACACCATGATACAGGTGCTCAAGACGCAAACATCCAAAGGAGAGCAATAATCAAAGCTACAGCAGATGGGAAGCCTTTAAGAACATAGTAAGCAGAGTGAGCAGTAAGGAATGGTGGCATTAATAGAATGATACCTAAGAGGTATACCTGTCTTATTTCTCAGGGAGCCAAAATGTTTTCTTAGAGCAGGAAATGGGAGTCGAGTTCCCTTGGTATCAATTTAGAAAGGCAAATTCTTTGGTTGCTTACACGTTAGTAAAATTGTTTTTATTAGACCTCAGTTGCCATTATTATAATAAATCCCATATTTTCAAAAGTAGAAAAAATTAGATACATAATCAAAACCATCGAGAGGCTATAATGCTCCATACTATATCAAGCTTTCAGTTGGTTTACTTCCATTATAATCTTCATCGGCAATGAGGTGGAGAAACACTAAAAATGCCAAAATCCAAAAGAATAAGACAAAATTTTATAGGAAAATATTAATGGAAACTTAGAAATCTAAGCTTTTCTTGAGGAATTTAACCCCACATTTTTGAGTCTTACATCCTATAGTTGCAGTTCTTTCTTTTTACATGTTATCTCACACGTCTTTAAATTCCTATAGCATTGAAAAGGCTTTACCTATGCAATTTCATGTGTCATAACAAAATGTCATCTCATTTGCAGAGGCTTTACTTTTTTGTATGTTAGTTTCCAATCACTGACTAGTCATTTCCTTGGGGTCAGAAGTAGGCATTTAACATTTCCTGACTGATTAGAGCTGGGAATGCCTATATAAGTTATGTAATTCTAAAGGGAGAGACAAACTGTCTATAGTACAAAGTATTCCTTACCACTCAAAAAAATTTTTCGAGGAATAACAATCTTGGGTTTCAAAAAAATATTTTAAAATTAATTTACGTATTCTTAAAGGGAAACCCTTCCATAGGAAACAAAGCAAAGCTCTTTATTTAGCCAAAAGAATATACCCAAACAAACAAAAAAACACACAATTTACCTCGATAGTAGGCCTTTGTTATTGCATCAAATTCCTCTTGACCTGCTGTATCCCATAACATTAGTCTGACATCTTCATCATTAACTCTGGAACAAGACATGAATTTATTTCATATGTAAAGGAAATGTCTTTGGTAATATAGCTTTGTGTATATTTTTATTTTTCATATCTGGAAGTACTAAAACTACATTGTTGGTTTCACTCTGATGAAGTACCTCTAAATGTTGATACCATTACCGACAGTGAAAGTTAGGGTAAAAGACATTCCCCTAAAGCTATAACTTTACTTATCATTTGGATTTAGCTGCCATGTTTTTTCCTCTGACAATAGTCACAGACAGTGATGGCTCTAAGACTAGCAGTACTGGGAAAGGGGAATTCCCTGAGGTCAGGCTTATTCTCTCCTCTCACTACACCATTCTAAGGGGTTCTGGTGCACAAGTGATAGACTAAGAAAGAAAAGAAGCAGTTTACCTGCTTGGTTTTCCTTTAATTCTATTTTGTCAAATAGTCCCATGTCTTATTCATAGTAATTATGTTCTGTAAAGTCATGGCAAACACTGTATTAGCAAATACTGAACCACAGCTCCTAAAGGAAACACAGGTTTGACTCCTATGAGCCCCTGGTTACATTTTTATCAAAAGATCAATATATAACCTTGCTTTTTGTGTAGTTCTGTTTAAAGATAACTTATTTAATATATATCGTTAATTCATTAACACTGAACTCACAGCCTATGGCTAAATCATACCTGAATGAAGTTTTTTTATCACATACTTTCTCTGTATGACACAGGCTTCTGGCACTTAGGAACACCAGACAGCATTTCAGTACTGTGCTAGGGGGCCATTTTAAACAATAAAATCACCAACAAAAAGCACACAAAATGGCACAGAAACAAGACCAAAACTAAAAAAAAAAAAAATTAAAGGACACTTGTTTACAGGATGAAAAATGAAACAAGAAGAGGGTTGCCTTTTTCCACCAAAGTTGGGAATATGTGTGAAAGGTGACGCAAATTTTTTGCTGCTCTGTACATGTCCACAAATGACCACAAAAGCACTGGGAGTACTAACTCTGGGGTTACAAATAAATTTTAGTAAGTAGGTGAATTTGCAAATGCAGAATCTACAAATAATGAGTATCAACTGTATACTTAAAATATAAATATAAAACTTATGAATAATGAGGATCAACTCTATATTTAAAATACTAATTTGGTTCAGATATCAAGTACAGAAAACAAATCATCAAGCCTTAAAATGAATCCTCTTAAAATATCTAAGGAAGAAAACAAACAAAAATATTTTTAAAAGAGAGTAACGGATAGAAATAAGAAATTCAACAATTTTTAAAACAATGAACACAATTATCTTTGATGTTAATGTCTGTACTGGTTAAGTCAGATTTGTTTAATGTTACTTTTTTCTGTAATACATTTTTTTGTCTCCTACAATTTAAAATATCCTTAAAAATCTCAAGGACTAATGACAAAGTGTTACTTTGCTATGTTTTAGAAAATGGATTTCCTGAAGTAAGACAGCCTTGCTTGCAAATACTTTCTCTTATTTCTTTAAAATAAAAACAAATGATTATTCTCTAACTTCTTATAGTCTTGTCCAGTTTTAAAAACAGAAGAAGTATTCTAAACAAAAGGGTCCCATGATGGAAGAAATGAAAACTATTCTGAGAAAAGGGTAACTTTTCTTCCAAATAAAAGAGCAGATTAAGTCTTATTGGAGTCAAGCACTGGTGCATATTTAAGAAGTTGCCCAAAGTGTCACCAATAAGCACAAAACAGAAATAGGGTAAAAAAAATGAGGGCGTAGAGAGGGAAAAGGAAAAAAAGAAGAAAAAATGAGGAAGGAAGGGAAAAGAGATGACAGTGGGGGAAAAGATAGAAGGATAAAGATACATACTAAATAAGTGATTGAAAACCACCACCACCAGCTATCCCATGAGCTCCTGCTACTAGATGCCTACCCTTGGACTGTACTGTAATTTATTGTTATTCTGATGAAAGTCTTGAACACAGTTCACAAATCAAAACCAAGGGGATAAAATGGCCATGTACGTACTGGATTTGTCGCTCCAAAAAATCAACTCCAATGGTTTTCTTGTAGTCTTTTGTAAAAATGCCTTTGCAATATCGCTGAATCATGCTTGATTTTCCAACTGCTCCATTCCCAACAACTACCATTTTGATAGCCACTTCCATATCTTCCTCCAACATTTTTGGAGTTGAGAAGGTTTTGTACCAACTTTAATTCCAGCTGATCAGATCTTTCTCAAATCTGTGGTTTAAAATTATTTTTTCATGACATAAAAATTATACAAAATAAAATAAGCTATCATTGTTTTAAGAAATAATTACATTACATTGCAAGAATTTCTTTCCATGATGGAGGCCCCCTCCCCACTCTGTTTAGATACTATAAATTCTTTAAAAAGGACAATAAATTCATTCATTTTTGAATCCTTATCAACAGCACAACATATGACATCAATAAATGCCTAGATTACATAGTTTTACTTTTGATAGATACTAAGACTATGGATGTTAGAGCTGAGGCCTGATTTAAAGTTGCCATTTACTAGTTCTGTACTCTTAATGAAGTTATTGCTTAATCTCTTTATGTTTCAGTTTCCTGGGGATATTTATTTAATCATAGGATTGTTGACCAAAGATACTTATAAAGCACCTAATATAGTATAAGTTAAGCATTCAAAAAATGGTAATTTTATACAACATAATAAATCTTCCACAGTTACCACCAACTGGGCAATAAATACAAAATCTAAGGAAATTGCTTTTCAACCTCAATGTAATAACTGATAACCTAGAAAAGTACCCTCAAAGAAAGATTTTATATAATAATGTACAACTGTGTGACAACACTGGGCTCTCAGTTAAAATGTTTTAGTGTTTAAATTACAATAAATCCTCTACAAATAATCTTATACCACATATTCTTTCTTTAGAATTTAGTCAGACTAGCTACTGTTACTCATATAATGAAAGTACTGTTTGCATTTTATTTTTTATTCTTTTCCCCGCTCTTTAATCCCCCACCCCAGCGTACTGGGGGAACGCGGCACACCTGCACCGGGGTATGGTCCATGGCTCCACCTGGGGCATGAACCCAGGGCCTTCTGTATGTAAAGCAGACATGCTAACCACTACGCTATGGAGCCACCCCGTTTGTACTTTAGACTGAAAAAAAAAAAAAAGGAAAGTTAATTTCTTCATATTTCTTCGGAAAATTACTAGTTAAATTCTTGTCAACTTACCTATTATATTCCAAATACCTTAACTTAAAATCCATCTATACAATCACTACACAGTCTGAAATGTGAAGAACATTACTTTTTTTGTGTCTCTAATAGTTTCAGTAATTGTCCCTAGCATATGATCGGAAGAATCATTTGGAGTATTAATTAAAGGTTCTAGGTCTCCACCTCAGACACAATTAAATGATTAAAAAAAAAAAAAAACCTTAGAATATCAGAACAAAAAAAAAGAACATGGTAGGTCCAAAAATATGAGTAAATACAACAAATTTCTCTTGAGTGTTCTCAATTAAGTTAGACAGTTGAAACAAAAATTTTAACACTGTCCAATGTGGTTTTCAATATATGTAAGGAAAATATTTAAGCCAGTTAACACAAATGGGAGAGAAAAAAGGGATGTAAAGGGAAGTAAGGTTTTTATACTTCACTTGAACTGGTAAAATGTTGATACCAATAGATTGTGATAAATTACATATATATAATGTAATACCCAGAGTAACCACTAAAGTTACACAAAGAGATATACTCAAAAAACCAGATAAAACAAAACAACAGATAAAATGAAATTCTACAAACAATAAAACTTTCAAAATCAGCTCAACATCTATGGAACTGTCCACATAGCAACAGCAGAATATTCATCTTCAAGCACCCACTAAATATTTATCAAGACAGAATGCATTCTAGGCCATAAAACAATCCTTAACAAACTTAAAATGGGACAATGGAACCAAACTAGAAATTAGTAACAGAAAAGAGGAAAATCTCCAAACATTTGAAAACTAAAAACACAGACCTCTAAACAATCCAAGGGCCAAAGAAGAAACTTAAGAGAAAAATTTAAAAAGTAACTGAATTGAAAGACAGCTTGTCAAAATTTGTGGGAGACAGCCAATATAGGGCTAAGAGGGAAAATTTACAGCAATGAATGCTTACCTTAGAAAAGAAGTCTCAAATCAATGACCTAAGCTCCCACCTCAAAAAAATAGAATAAGAGCTAAACAAAGCCAATGCAAACAAAGGATGGAAATAATAAAGAGCAGAAATCAATGAAATTGAAACAGAAAAATAATAAAATAAAAGCTGGTTTCTTGAAAAGATCAATAAAGTTGACAGAAAAAAAGAAGATACAAATTACCAATATTGGGAATGATATAGGGATATCCCTACAAAAGGATAATACAACAAATACAACAAACAACTCTATACACATAAATTTGACAACTTGGATGAAATGGACCAATACCCTGAAAAATATAAAGTATCACAAATCACTCAATATGAAATATGTAATTTTAATAGCTCTGTAACTATTAAGGAAATTGAATTTGTAACTTAAAAACTCAAAAAGAAATCTCCAGGCACAGATGATTTCATTGAAGAATTCTACCAAATTTTTCAATAATTAAAGCCAACAATACACAATTTCTTCCAGAAAAAAGAAGTGGGGGAAACACTCTCCAACTTATTTAATAAAGCCAGCATTATCTTGATACCAATAACACACAAAAACTATACAAATATCCCCTCATGAACACAGATATAAAAATCCTCAACAAAATATCAGTAAATCAATTCCAGCCGTATATAAAAAGAGTAACAAGGACCAGTGGCCTTTATTCTGGTAATGCAAGGTTGGTTCAATACTCAAAAATCAATTAATACAATCCACCATATCAACAGAGTAAAGAAGAAAAGCCACGTATCATATCAATTAATGTAGAGGAGATGCTGGACATTTCATTGAAGAATTCTCAACATCCATTTGTGAGAAAAACTCTCAGCAAAAACAGAAACAGAAGACTTCTTCAACCTGATAAAGGGCATCTATTAAAAAACCCTACATCTAAACATCATAATTAATTCTGAAAGATTGATTGTTTTCCCCCTTTGGGGAAATGCCCACTCTCACTTATCCTATTTATCATACATAAAATCTCATCCAGGGCAATAGGCAACAAAAATAAATAAAACACAGATTAGGGGAAAAAGAAAGAAAATTGTCTCTATTAACAAATGACATGATTGTCCATGTAAAAAATTCTAAGGAATCAAAAAAAAAAAAAAATCCTGGATCTAATAGTAAGTTTAGTAAGGACACTGGATATAAGAGCAGCACATAACACTCAATTGTATTTCTGTATCTTAACAATGTACAATTTGAAACCAAAACTTCTAAAATTACATTTACAAGAGTTCCAAAATTGTTAAATACTCTGTTATAAACCTAACAAAAATAAAACATGTACAGGATCTGTAAGCTGAAAACTACAATACGCTAATGACACAAAGACCCAAATAAATGGAAAAACATATCATGTTCATAGATATGTTCAACATTTTCAACCAAGTAAAAACAGCAGTTTTCCCCCAAATCAAACTATGGTTTCATTCCAAAGTACCAGCAGGCTATTTTATAGACAGATAAGCTGATTCTAAACTTTATATGGAAAGGCAAAGGGATTAGAATAGCTAAAAAATTTTGAAAAAAAAAATGGAGGATGTCAGACTACTCAATTTTAAGACACTATAAAACAACTTAATCAAGAAAGTGTGATACCAGCAAAGAGAAAGATACATAAATCAATGGAATAGAATAGAGGGCCCAAAAATAGACCCACAAAAATACAGCCAATTGATTTTTGACAAAGGTGCAAAAACAATTCAATGGAGAAAAGACAGTCTTTTCAATAAATGGTAATGGAACAACTGGACACCCACATCCAAAAAAAGTAACCCTTCCCTTAAGCCTTATACTTTGTAAAAATAATTCCCAAAATGGATCATAGATCTAAATGTAAAATAATAATTTTTAGGAACTTTTAGAAGGTGAAAATCTTGACCTGGGATTTGACAGAGTTCTTAGACATGATACCAAAAGATCCATAAAAAGAAAAATTGTGATACACTGCATCAAAATTTTAAAAATTCGCTCTGTGAAAGACACTGTTAAAAGAACGAAAAGACGAACTACAGGCTGGGAGAAAATATTTGTAAAACAACTATCTAACAAATAACTTGTATCCAGAACATATAAAGAACTCTCAAAATTCAAAATAAGAAAGCAAATAATCCACTTAAAAAATGGGCAAAACTCTTGGCCAGATACTCACCAAAGATTATATATGCCAAATAAGCACATGAAAAGATATTCAACATCTTTAGCCATAAAGACATGGTAAAACCACAGATATCATTACATGCTTATTAGAATGGCTAAATTTAAAAATACTGACAATACCAAGTGCTTAGGTGGATGTGGAGCAACTAGTACTTTCGCACTAATGCTGGTGAAAATGCAAAATGATACAGCTACTCTGGAAATCAGTGTGATAGTTTCTTTTAAAGTTAAACATACTTTACATGACCCTGCAATCTTCTCTCCCAGCAACACCCTAGAAAAATGAAAATTTAAGTTCACACACACACAAACACCCCTATACACCAAAGTTTAAAGTAGCAGCTCTATTCATAATCACCAAAAACTGGGAACAATCAGAATTGGTACATCCATCTAACAGAATACTACTTAGCAATAAAAAAGAAATTGTTGATACATGCAACAACTTGGAGGACTCTAAAGGCATTATGCTGAAAGCCAGCATCAAAAGTTCACGTATATGATTCTATTTACATGATAAATCTAGAAAAGATCAGTATGGATGGCCCAGACTTAACTATGGTTGGACTTTGTGAAGGTGTGAAAGCAACAGGAATTCGGTAGACACCATACTTCAAATATTTTGAATTCTGACCTTTTCCCAGGCTGGCGGTATGACACTTTCTCACGATGCTGGGCATAGCAGCAGGGAGGCACAGCTCTCAATCAGCCATGAAATCACAAGGGTAAACTGATACCCTACAGTGTAGTATGTATTAAATGCATTCAGACTTACGACATTTTCAATTTACAATGGGCTTATGGGGACCTAACCCCACCTTAAGTCAAAAAGTATCTGTAATTGATGGGTTAGGGATGGATAGAAAAGGACAGCATTTTGGGAGGGGGGGGTGAGTGATAAAACTGTTCCTGATTGTCATGGTGATTATATAAATCTAAAATTCACAAAACTGCACACCTCCAAAAATATCAATTTTATTGTAATTTAAAAAAATAATAATTTTTTTAAAAAGGGTAGAATCAGATATTAATACAAGCAGTGTAACTTGTGATTATCAGCCACTACTACATTATAGACTTAAAGCGCTGTATCAAAACAATTATGTTCTTAAGAAATAAGCATAATTCTGAGTACAATAATTAAAAAGCTTGACAGTAATGTTTTATGTAGTCTTTCAATACAATCTAATAAACTAAAAAAAGGAAAGGATGAGTTAACTCACTGTTCAGAAGGGTTGTTTTTTCATAACAGCCTGTACTTAAGTACAGGTATGATTATATTTACAAAAATACTGAAAAACTTCTTAGGTTCAATGAAATCACTTAGATGTTAGGAGTTATATAAAACCTAGGGAAGTAACCAACCCTTTTCAGAGTCTACTGCTTACTTGATAGTTACTTTCACACACCCTCAGGTTCCTATGCCTGGGAGCTGCCTATGGCTCCTCGGTTCTAGTAAAGTAATTCTGTGGCAGCCAAAGTCGATGAAATAGTGCAGTCTAGCTCATTCATATTCTAGCAGTCTCCGAGCCAGAAACTAAGGAAGGGTGGAGCCGTGGGGTAAGGAGGGAGCCCCTCCGCAAGGAGGAGAAGAGTCTAAAACCTAGGATAGAGCTTTGGACCCTCTTCTCCATCAAACCTACCCGAACACTTAACGCCCCCAGCTAGCGTCTCTACCGGACTGGCTCGCCCCTTCCCTACTGGGGGCTGGGGCAGGGCAAACCTTCCGGCGCTCCGCCCGGCAGGAGGCGCGGAGCCTCGCCCCCGCTCCAACGCGCGCCTTCCCGCCCAAGGGACAGTTCCAGGCACCCACACCCAGGAAGACGGCCGCGGGGAGCGGGGAGGGGGAGGGGGCACCGGGCGGGCGAGCCGCCCACCTCCAGCAGGAACTTGGGACACCGCGCTCAGCGGCGGGGAGCGGGCGCTCGGCGGTCAGGGTCGGGGCCGGGAGCCCGGGCCTGGAGGCCCCTGCCCCCAACGCCCCTGTCCAGTCTCGGGAGTGAGGCACCTCCCGGGAGCCCTGGGGGCGGCGGCTGCTTCCCCAGCGGAGCCAGAGGACTCCTCCGGCCCTGGAGAGGGCGAGTGAGTTCAGCTCCGCTGCCCCGGAGCGCGAGCCGCTACTCACCGTCCCCGCCGGCCACGGACCGGCCGCCCGGCGCGACCGGCTCCTCTCGGTCGCGGCGCAACGGCCGCCGCCGCCGCCGCCGTCACCTCCTCCTCCCCGAGCGCCAGCTCCCCTGGGGGGCCGCCCGGCTGGCTCGCGCCCGCTTTCGCTCTTTTAAGAAGGACTATGCTTTTTTAACGAACTTTGTTGGCAGTCAGGGCTCACAACGAGCGGATCAGCGACACCTCCGCTGGCGACGGCGGGGCGCGGGAGACTCGACTCCCCTCATCTGCGGACCCGCCGTCCTGCAGAGCATGCGCCAGGCCTGGTCTGCGCATGCTCCGCGGGAGCCCGGTCCCCCGCCCCGCTCCACCCCTGTTCTGGCTGGTCTCCGAGAGGGCGATTGCTTTGCGTTCCCGGTGCCTTGGGGGGAACCCGGGTGTGCAGTGGGGAGACCGGAGTCCAGCAGGACGTTCCTAGATCGTGGAGTCTAGTAAAAAGCAATTGACCCGAGATGGTCCGCATAAGTTTTGTCTACACATTGCTCAGACTTCCAGAATACTCAAGGGACTTGCCCTGCCTAGGACACACACCTTATTTTCTTGACCGGATGGAATCCAAGTGGCGGAGGCAGCAAAAATGTCGAGCAAAGTCGAAAATTTACTCACGGGAAAAGGAGAAGTCTGAGATGGTTAATAATGCAGAGAACCAAACCAAAAATTAAAATGTTCCCTCCAAAGGCAATCTAAACTTTGCTTCAGTTGTTTTTATATTCCAAGAGAGACTAGGAAAAAAGAAAATACCAGTGTTGGCAAGAATATGGAGTAAATGAAATCTTTCCTGCTACTGGAATGTAAACTGGAGCAACTCGAAAAAACAGTCTGGCACTGTCTACTAAAGCAGCATACCCTGTGACCCAGCAGTTCCACATCAGCTCATACAGCCAGGAGAAATACGTGCTTATGGTGCACTAACAAACAGGTG
Organism: Macroglossus sobrinus; assembly: GCA_004027375.1. NCBI lineage: Eukaryota > Metazoa > Chordata > Mammalia > Chiroptera > Pteropodidae > Macroglossus > Macroglossus sobrinus. The sequence continues at coordinate 114,280 of PVKZ01003280.1, forward strand.
TCAGAATGTTCACAGCTGTGTTTGTTTTAATAGCTCCCAAGTGGAAATAACCCAAAAGACCATCAACAATAGAATAAATTAATGTTCACAGTGTCTGTATGATGGAATACTACGCAACAGTGAAAGCGATCTGCAACTACTGGTAACAGCATAGATGAACTGCAGAAAAGTAATGTTGAGCATAAAAAGTAAGACACAAAAGTGCATACTAAATTCACTTCTACAAAGCAATAAAAAAAAATAGGAAAAGTAATCTGCTAGAAGTTAGGATAATTGTTACCTTGGCAGAGGGGGGATAGTAATTGGGAGAGGGGCTTCCAAGATGCTAGTAAGATTCTCTGTTGATCCTGGCAATCATTACACATGTGTCTATTTATGAAGTTTCACCAAACTACAGTATTATGCACCTTTTTCTGTATGTGAATTACAATTCCTGTGTAATAATCTTTTAAAGTTTTTAATTAAAAAATTAGAAATTATTTTCCCTATAACTGCAATGTAATTTGTAAATGTAAACATAGTGCTTATTCATAAGAAATAATGTCAAGTAGCTAATGAAGTTATCTCTCAGATTTGGTTGGTAGGGTCTCTTAAACTTAAATAATGCTTTGACCCCCCCTCCCCTTTAAAAGGAAAAAGAAAAAGGAATGAGCACGGCTTGAATAGATAGTTCTCTAAAGACGATATAGAAATGGTTAAGTACATGAAAGCATGCTCAATATTACTAATGATTAGGGAAATGCAAATCAAACCACAATGAGATATCACTTTATACCTATTATGATGACTATTATAAAATAAACAAACAAAACACAGAAAATAACAAGTGTTGACAAGAATGTTGAGAAACGGTAACCTTTGCACACTGCTAGTAAGAATGTAAACTAGTGCAGCTACTATGGGAAACAGTATGGCAATTCCTCAAAAAAAATTAAAAATAGAATTACCGTATGATACAGCAATTCCACCTCTGGGTACATACTCAAAAGAGTTGAAAACAAGGACTCAAACACATATTTTACAACCACATTCATAGCTAACATTATTCACAATAGCCAAAAAGTGGAAGCAACCCAAGTGTCATCAACAGATGAACTGATAAACAAATGTCAAAAATACATTCAATGGAATATTTTTATGCCTTTAAAGGAAGGAAATTCTGACTTGTGTTGAACCGTGGATGAACCTTGAAGATATTATGCTGAGAAAAATAAGCCAGTGACAATAGGACAAATACTGTATGGTTCTACTTATATAAGGTACTTAAAGTAATTAAATTCATAGAGATACAAAGTAGATGGTGGTTGCCAGAGGCAGAGGGGAGGGGTGAAAAGAGAGTTAGTATATAATAGGTATAGTTTCAGACTTGCAAGATGAACAGAGTTCGGGGGACAGATGATGGTGATGGTTGCACAACGATGTGAATGTTTTTAATGCCCCCGAACTGTATACTAAAAATGGTCAAAATGGAAAATTTTACGTTAAGTATATTTTATCACATTTTTTTTAATGGGAAAGAAAGAGAAAATTCTAGTGGGTTTAAGAGAATAAACCAGAGGATTCATACTTGAGAAAAACTTTTTGAAGAAATCATTTGTTTCCCCACCTTTCCATTTCTAGGGGATTGTTGGACATTCTCAGTGCAATTAAGTCTACCTTTTATTTGATTCAAGGCTGTACCCAAAGGACACAGCAGAGATTCTTATGCTCCCTTCAGTGAGATAATGAAAGCCTACATGGAACCCTGGCCTTTTAAATTCTGCAGTTGTCCAGTAGTAAAACGCCAATAGAATTAGTCTGAAGGGTTTTGAAAGCAATTTGTGACTAGAATGAGTTTCACAAAATAATTTTAAGGAAAACATTCAGAAAATTATATTTTAAAATCATTTATAATTGAATCTAGTACCTTCATAGAACCAGCAAAAAAAAAAAAAAAGTCTATTGTCCTTTGCTATTTGTTTCACTGTATTTGACTCTAATGAGCTAAGTACTCTTCAAAGATCATAAATTGTAAATGAGTGGAATGATTAAAAACATTAAAGAAAAATTAGAACATTTTAAATTTTACCACTTAGATTACAAATCTAATAAATTTTCAGCCATTTCCCATTTGCCCTGAGAATATTTGGCTGCGGGGCTTGAGGCTGCAGTGTTTACTCTGAGATAACTCACCTATTATAGTCCTTACCCCCAAAGTTTGTGAAATATCTTGCTTTTATTATTATTTTTGCATCACTCTACTATATTGATAGTCTTTGGAAACAGATGATATCATTCTATTTATAGCATTCTGGTTTTAGTAGTGGAATTTCCATTTACAAAATATAGTAATTCTCAATCACTGAAAATGTCACATCCTAAGAAATGTACCATTTCTATGTGTAATATTAACATTGTTCTCTAACAGTTGTTAGCCGAAGATTCATTTGATGAACCTGATTTACATTTCTGTTACATTAGCAGTAGAGATGAGTTCTATTTAGAAATAACTTGAAGAATTTTTTAAATATTTTATTTTCCCACTGAAAATCAGTCAGATTTGCTTCAACTTCAAAGAATGTTTTTATGTAGGTAGAATTTACGGTATCAGTGAGTGGCACTTTTTTTTTCTAAATGAGAAATAGGTTAAATTCTGAATCATTCTCAGAGAGAGACAAAATCTCGCTCTGTCTGGCTCTGTCCACCTGTGACAAGAATCATCCCTTTGTCTAGTGTGTACAAACTCTACATGTTGTCCACCTGTTAGTCACTTAGTGGCCATCTTGGTTCTCAGATTGACAGTCATGGTATTACAGTGCTAATGTTTAAGTAACCCTTACTTTACTTAACAATGGTCCCAAAAGTAGTGATGCTAGCAGTTTACACATTCCAAAAAGAAGCTGTAAAGTGTTTCCTTGAAGTGAAAAGATGAGTACAGTTCAATAAGATATTTTGATAAATAACATTTACATAATTTTTATTACAGTATATTGTTATAGTGGTTCTATTTTATTATTGGTTATTGTTATTAATCTCTTACTATGTCTAATTTATAAACTAAACATTATCATAGATATATATGTACAGTAAGTCCTCACTTAATGTTGTCAATAGGTTCTTGGGAAACTGCGACTATAAACAAAAATGATGTATAAGGAAACCAGTTTTACCATAGCCTAATTTATATACAAGAGTTAAGTTCCTATGGTGTATTTCTGGGCACAAAAACATTACCAGACTTCTAAATAAAGACCTGAAACACTTCTAATATTAAACATTGAAATAAATGTGAACTATATATACTTTTAAGAAAGATCAGTAAAAATAAGTACAATAATTATTTTCCAACATGCTTATTCCAGTTCAGGGTTGAGGGTGGAGAGCCTATCCCAGCAGCTGAGGGTGCCAGGTGGGACCCCACCAGAGACAGGACGTCCTTCCACAGCAGGGCCACTCACACACCCAGACTCATTAAGATTGGAAAAATGTAGACATGCCAGTTCACATCGCATGCACATTTTGAGGATGTAGGAGAACACAGAGTACCTGGAGAAAACCCATGCAGACATGGAGAGATGTGAAAACTCCACAGAGATCATGACCCCAGAATCCATTTGAAATAGTAATCTGTATTAGCATGTTATTAATCAAAAAATACACTTACTACCACGAACTTGGGTCCTGTGCTATAGCAGTATTTTTATTTCCCTCAAAGAATCATTTGCTTTTAAATTAATAGGTTTTTAAGGCACATTTTAGCAAAAACCTATTGTATAGCCAGCTTAAAAATGGAAGCTCCACCTGGTTACAATAATATATATACCTAAGTAACTTTGTGTTTTGGCAGCATTCAGATTTGTACACCTATCTTCACGTTGGGTGGCCATGCCAGGATTTGTCATAAATTAAGATCAATAAACTGATTTTAGTTGCTAATTTTATTCCCCTTTTATAGACTATAAAATGCCATTTATGAAGGGCCCAAATATAATTTTTCTGCACAAGAATCTTGGTTTGTTTTTTCAGCGAGGGCTTAATATGATTTATAAAAATGTAGATAAATGCAATTTTCAAAACAACTGTAACAGTTAAATTAAGTTCTTCCTTCCATTCAGAAAAATGTGTATTGACCACCAACCTAGTAGCATTTGTGCTCAAAATTGTGTATTAGTTAGCTATTACAGCACAGCAAACACCACATATTTGGTAGCATGTAACAATAAGCACATATTTTTCACTCGTGTGTCTCATGTATCTTACTTATATATGAACTGTCTGCAGTTGGGTTGATCTACACTGGGCATGGCTGAACACACCCAAAGCTGAAGGTTGTATCCACACATCTGTTATCCTTCTTGAACTAAAGCGCTACTCAGGCCATTTTCTTTTAAAGGAAGTGGCAGAAGCAGAAGAGAACTCAAGCACATTTCATGGCTTTTCTTACTTTATTTCACAACTTCACATTGGCCAAAGCAAGTCATATGGCCATGGCCATAGTCAAAGGGTGAGAAACACACTCTGTCCACTATTAGGCTATGTCAAAAATATAAATGTATAATGCTGCTCTGGGGGGAGTGAAGAATTAAGTAAAATATTTGAAACTCTGATAACTCGAGGTGGGGAATAAAAATTTTAGTCTGAAGTGAGTCTCTTGTGAGCAGTGTATGTAGGGGTCTTGTTTTCTAATGAGTTCAGCCACTCTATTTTTTGGTTGGAGCACTTAATTCTTTTCCATTTGAAGTATTTGTTGGTAGGCATGTAGTTATTACCATTTCTGGGTTTTCATCACATTGAATATTTTGTGCCAAGCCCTTCTGTCCTGCATAGTTTCTTTGGAGAGATCAGCTGCCAGCCTCATGGGTGCTTCCTTGTTAGGTAACTAATTGCTTTTCTCTTGCTGCTTTTAAGATTCTCTCTTTGTATTTAATTTTTGCCATTTTAATTACAATGTGTCTTGGTGTGGGCCTCTTTGGGTTCCTTTTTCTTGAGAGTCTCTGAGCTTCCTGGGATTGTATGTCTATTTCCTTCACCAGCTTAGGAAAGTTTTCCATCATTATTTCTTCAAAAAGCTCTTCAACATCTTGTTTTCCTTCAGGTACCCCTATGACACGGATATTTTTACCTTAAATAGTGCCCCAAAGGCTCCTTAAATTATTATTACAGTCTTGGCTTCTTTTTTCTTGCCATTCTGATTACGTGTCTTTGACTTTTACATCCTCTAGATAGGGCATTTGATTCTCTTCTTTATTCATTTTGTTTATTCCTTTGTTTATTCCATTTAATATACTTCTCATCTCAGATAATGTGTTCTTCATTTCAGACCAGTTCCCATTTGTAATTTCCATTTCCATTTTTTATGTTTTTTTTCCTCTTTGTTGAAGTTCTCACTAAATTTATCTATACTTCCCAAAAGTTTATTAAACATCTTTATAACCAGGGTTTTGAACTCTGCATCTGTTAAATTACTTGACTCCATTATTCTTGGATATCTGTTCTGTTCTCTCATATGGTTTCTACTTCTTTGTCTTTCCAGTTTGGCTGTCTTTCTGTGTCTGTTTCTATGTACTAAGCAAAGCTCTTAAGTCTCCCCATCTTATTAGTGGCAGTGCAGAGGGCTCAACAGAGGAGGAACAATGGATACCTCTGGCACTTCTATGCAGAGGAAGACTTGACTCTGGCTCTCACTCTGACAACTCAGTATCTTCCTGTAAGTCCCTGGTGCTCCCAGAGCAGCCAGCTCGTTGCTGATGCTCAGATTGAACAGGTTTGTCATTGGGAAAGTCCACTCGTGGACACAGCCCCTTTTAAGAGGAGTCTACAACTGCCTCAGCCTCTGTTCCACTCACCTGCTCTGGACCAGGCAACCTCGCATCTTTACCCCTTCCTAACTTCTACTGTTACAGGTTGATTAATTATTTTTTTCCCTAGTTGTAGTGCTTCTGTTCCTGTAGATCTCAGGCTACTCTCCTTGCTGTTTGCTCCTTGTTTCTGTTACAACTTTGATTTGGTCGCAAGAGGGATGAACAGAGCCTCTATCATCTACGCCATTTTTTTTCTCTCCTATAAAATGAAATATGTAATACTTTCTAGTCAGACATCAGACTACTTTTTCAGTTCTATGAAGTTGTTTCACCCATGATCTTACTGTCCTCATGTAAAATATGGAGTTATCCACCTTACAGAGTCACTAAAAAAATGTGCCAAGTACTATTCTAGGCAATGGACATTTAGTGATGGACTTGTGCCCTCTTGAAGTTTATAGTCTGGTAAGGAATATATATATATATATATATATATATATATATATATATATATATATATATATATATATATGCATATGCATACATATTCATAATTATATGAACTAAAATAACTATTATAATGGAAGTATAATATAAATTGGAGAGCCAAAGAGGTCTTTCTGACAAAGTGACGTTTAATCTGTTACCTGAAGGATAAATGAGTTAGCTGGGTAAAGTATAGGCAGAAAAAATTTTTAAGTAGCAGGAGCAACAAGTATGATGGCCCAAGGCAGGAAATAATTTGGTGGTTTTGAAGAATTGAAAGAGAGCTAGTATGTAGGAGAGAGGTGGAAAGTGATATTAAAATGAAGTAATGAGGGAGGTGGTGGTGAGATTATGAAGACCTCATAGACATGTAAGCAATTTAGTTTATATTTCAAGTATATTGAGAAAGCTTTTGAAGGATTTTTAGTGCGAGGATAAGGAGATCCACTTGAAAGATCCTTCTGGCTGCTGTCTAAGAAAAGTATAGAGTAGAGGAAAATGGGAGACAAGTGTAAGGCTGGTCCAGGTGAGATGATGAAGGCTTAACTGAGGTGGTCATAGGAGTAGAATCTATTAGACTTGGCTATGGAGCAGAAACAAGAGAGAATGTCAAGGACTCACAAGCTTCTTGAATGGGCAGCTGAGATTCTAGAATACAAGTTGATGTGTGGAATTTTTTACCCCCACACCAGTAAACAATTTTCAGACACCAGCCGGATGTCCTACAATTCAACTCAATTCTAAAACTATCTACCTGGAAAAAGCATCATATTTTACTGATTAAGATTTCAGTCCCACAGGTCTGCCCCGCTTCACTCTCCAATTCAGATGCCAATTGCAAATCCAGGTGATCGATCACCTAAGCTTCTGCCAGACCACTGACTATAGATGGGAGGTTCCTAGGACCCAATCCTTGGGTTTGATTAATTTGCTAAGTGGCTAACAGAACTCTCTAGATTACAAGTTTATAATAAAAGAATATAACTTAGGAACAACCAAATAGAAGAGATGCATAGGGAAGGCAAAGGGAGAGGACTCAGATCTTCGCTGGCCTCTCAGGCAGGCCACTCTCCCCGAACCTACACGTGTTCACCAACCAGGAAGCTCTCCCGTCTGGTCCTTTTGGGTTTTTATGGAGCGTTCATTACATAGGCATGATTGATTAAATCATTGGTGATTGAACTTAATTTTCAGCCCCTTCACTCCTCCCCAGTTCAGGGACTAGGACTGAAAGTTCCAACTCTTTAATCACATGGTTGGTTCCTTGACAACCAACTTCTATCCTTAGGTGATTTAGAGGCTTTCCAAAAGTCACCTCATTAACATAACAAAAACATCATTACAACTTTCATCACTTAGGAAGTTCCAAGGATTTTTGGAGCTCTGTTTCATGAAGGAACAGGAAACAAAGATAAAATATGTATTTCTTAACATAAATTACAATTTCACACGCCTTTGCTGATATAGCCACTATGGAACCTATTATAACCCCTAGCCAGCGTGAGTCAGGAAATAGTCAATTCATTCTAGATTCTTCTTTGGGTTGTCACAGAATGTTCTTGTTTCACATGGGCTAGTCAGTACCATCATATACACTTCTGGATTAAGGGCACTTATCAATAAAGAAATTCTTAGAACATAATAATCTTTCTATTTTTTTTTCCTTGACTGCCCAAGTCTATCTCATATACTTTTGTTGAAATAGTTGTATTGTACTGAGAGATCTCTCTGAAAGGGCTGGACTATTTGGGCAACTCTGATTTTTAAGGACATCATTGATGGTACATAAGAGTGCATCTGTATGATGTTCTTCCTAGTACATCTATTAGAACACTTGTTTATACATCACTCCAAAGTTCTGACATTTAATGCATTTTCAAAAACTTATTTACAACATCATTTTGTGATCCACTCCTTAATTTAAATTATTCTCAGTGCTGTCACAAAATAAGTAGGAGAATATATGATTAATCTCATTTTTAGATGCAAATTAAGTAGATAAAGGTCACATGCCCTGCAGGTTGATAGGTACAAGAATTCAGTTCTCTTCATGGCCAGTTATGAGTCTAAACTCATTTGGTTGTCTATTCCCTAGACTTGCAATTATTCAGTCACATACAGTGATGAGGAAATGTACTACTTATGCTAACAATCAAATATTTGATGTTCACAACAGAATTTTTTCCTCTCAAGTATAGCCCTTTTTATGTTAATCAGTAAATAAGGTTTCATGTTTGAAGCACTTTAAAAATTGATATGCTATGGGTCAAAATAAATGGGTTGGGGGAGGAGAGTTGTAGGAATATAAAGAAAATTGATTCAACGATGATATAAACAGGACAATGTTATACTGATACTTTGTGTGGTGTAGGAGGGTCCTGGATAGTAGTAGTATTAGTATTTGAAAGCCAGTATGGCAATGGAATACATAGAAATATTCCCAAATAAACACATCTTCAGAAATGCCAGTGGCATTGACAATGATATATCTTATTTTCTGTAGTTGTTTTTAAGAGTTTTTCTTTATTTTCACTCTTCTGTAGTATCTGAGTATGGATTGTTTTCATTTTACCTACTATATTTGGTGTGCTACTTCAATTTTGACTTCATTCTGAAAAATTCTCAGCCATTATCTCTTCAGATATTGTCTCTAACTTGTTCTTTCTGTTTTCTTCTTCTGAACTGCTTTGAGAAAAGTTGACCCTTTACCTCTATTATATTTTTCATATTTTTGTATTTATTGCTTCACTATGTATGATGACTTATCTTCCAGTTGACAGATTTGCTCATCAACTATTTTGATTCTACAGTTTAAATTTGCTCACTTAGTTTATCATTACAGTGACTACCTTTTAAAAAATTCTCCAGATGTTTACTGTTGTGTTAAAATCAGTACTCAAATTATTTTGTTCATTGTGCTTTTTAAATCTTTCTTTCATTGTTATATTTTGAACAGAATTATTTTATTCCTTTTGGATTTTTCCATTATTATTATTATTATTATTTTTTAATTTATTTTTTAGGTGAACAACCCTTGGTTAACCTCACAGATTGCAAAGACTGTGTCAGTTTACAATCTCTTATTTTTTTTTTTTTAAATTTTTACACCTACAGCACCTGGTCTTCCTCGGTGGTCTCCCATCCAAGTACTAACTGGCCCCGACTCTGCTTAGCTTCTGAGATCAGATGGGATCAGGCTTGTTCAGGTTAGCATGGCCATAGACTAGGAGGATTGTTCCATTATTTCTAATTCTCTATCTTTGCTTCATTTGAAAACTCTCATCATAGGTCCTTGAGTGATTTGTAATTTTTTAAAAATTTTTAAAAATTAAGTTTATGGGGTAACATTGGTTAATACAATGATATGATTTTCAGATGTACATTATAATTTGACTTCTGTATATTCTATTGTGTGTTTACAATGATTTGTAATTTAAGAATGTGAACTCATCTTCACTGTGGCTGTGTTTTCTATGGGACATCCAAGTGCTCAGCCCCTATATAGTAGTTTGTTTTTTCCAAAGCCAAAGATAGATCTGGGACCAGAATTTATGTTAAAATCTCACCTTACCATTCTCACATTAATATAGGTAATATAAATTCAGAAACTATACCCACCTGAACATATTTAATCCTTGGATATTATTTAGACTATGTACTATACTAAACATTAGACTAGTTTTCATAATTGTAATTTCATACTACAACATACACCTGGTAAAAACTCCAACTCTATGCAAAATGGAATAACATAAACAGTAAATGACTATCAGCTTTATATACCCTTGCTTGATTGCTGCCCCACTGCTAGGGATAATATCTGTTAACAGTGTGTTGTGTATTCTTCTGGGTTTTTTTTGTGTATAAATATAAATATATAAATATATAAATATATAAATAAATAAATAAATAAATAAATAAATATATATATATATATATATATATATATATATATATATATAATCCTCTTTCAAATACTATACAGACCCATACAATGGTAATTCTCTTCAACTTGAAGGATAGCCTAAATTTCATTAAAATGCAGAAGAATGGTTCCTTAGGCCAGGGTGGGGAGCAGGGCTGACTGGTGTAAGGTCTCTAATGTATCTAAACTCACAGAATCTAATGATAGATGTTGAAATTTTGTAAAAGGGTAAAAACAATTTAAAAATTGGGATGTAAAGTTATATTTTCCTTCTCGTATAGCCCTCTCAAAAAAACCAGCCCTGCTGAAATCTTGATTTTAGCCCAGTAAGATTTGTTTTGGACTACTGATCTCTAGAATGGTAAGATAATACATTCTGGTTGTTTTAAAACATTAAATTTGTTGTTGTTACTACAGCAACAATAGGAAACTAATAGTTTTCTACAATAATGACTTCTATTGTTATTATTGCTGTAAGAATAAAATTAGTTGCCACTTAGTAATTATAACAAATAACTTGCAAATAGTAATTTGATCTTTACAGCTTATTGAAGGTGAGTATTATTATTCCCTCCTTTTTTTTTTAATAAAGAAGGAAAATGAAAATTAGATAAAGTAAATTTGTGAAAGTCACATACTAGTTAGTGGTAAAGCCATTTTCTATCACATTTTAAAGCTAATATGTTCATATAGCCTAGACATAAGATTTGCTAATTTCCTTACACTTTACGATCTAGTGTTTACTAGTGGATTTGATACTGCTTTACATATGCAGTTATATCTTATGGGGGAATTACTACTGCTATGAATATTTTCAGTGTGTAAATGTTCTAACATAATATTATCATTGATTCACTACAGATTTGGTACATTTGTTTTAAAATTAAATTAAAATAATAGAGATTATTTATTGTTTTCAGTTGAAAGGCTAATTTCTCATCTGAAATTACTGTGAATAAAGTATCGTAATAGATTGATTCAATAATGTCTTCAATGTATTCTTGTTTTATGATTTCATCTTAAAAATTAATTTAAAAATCTGAAGAAAAGCTTTGAATTGGTATTATGTACTTAGTAAAAAAAAATAAATTAACCACTTTCAAGTATATTGTAAAACGTTTATTCAAAGGGATTTCTTACCAGCCATTTTTAATTAAAGTATATCAAAGTTGAAAGACTTAGCTTGCTTATGTTGATTATTAAATGCTAATATCATCTAATGAAGTAAATTGAGCAATCTCTGTAAATAAAAATATTAAATAAAAAAACAGATTGTTATTCATACTGAATGTCAACTTGGATGCAAAATTGTCATAATTTTTTTTAATTTTCCCAATTTCTTACATTTTTTTAGAATTCAATTTTTCATACTTTTAGATGTCAGATTCACTTAAATATGTTTTCATTATTTTTAATTGGTTAAGAGGCATCAAAAGCTGAATTTGCTTTCTTCTTGGTTTTTATATTGCACTGTAATTCCTCTATAACTAATCATATTCTATCTTTGTCCTATTATTAAATGTCATCTCATCTCCTCTAATTAAAAACTTTTATTCAACATTTTTTACTTCTAAAACAGTAATGAGGTTACTTTTCTCCTCTATTAGATTGTGAGAAATAAGAAACATTCCATCTTGAAATTTTGTATTATGGTGCTTACACAGATTATAAATTACACTGTTTAGAGTAGATTATGAACAAACATTTAAAATGAAAATTTGTGATACTTTTTGCTAATAAAAATTAAAGAAGATTTAAAGAAATGAAGAGATATATTAGCTACATGATTGGAACACACTATATTGTTTTATTGTCAATTCTCTCCAAATTGATCTATAGAGTCAATGCAATTCTAATCAAAATCTCGACAGGCATTTTTTGTTGAAAATTTCAAGCTGATCTAAAAGTTATGCAAAGAATCTAAGATAGCCAAAACAAACATGGTCAATTGATTTTTAACAAAGACTCCTAAACAATTCAATGGAGAAAAGAAAAAAGGTACTAGAATAACTGGATATCTAAGATATATATATATATATATATATATATATATATATATATACACACACACACACATATATATACATATATATACATATATATACATATATACATACATATATATGTGTATATATGTATGTATGTGTATATATATATATATATATATATATATATATAAAAAGTCAGAACTTGCATCAATCACACTATACTCAAAAAAGTAATCTGTGATGGGTTATTAAGGTAAATGCAAAAGTTAAAGCTCTAAGGCTTCTAGAAGAAAACAGAGAATATCTTTATGACCTTAAGGTAAATAACTACTTCTTAGGAGCCAAAAAGCACTGATTGAAAAGAAAATATTGGAAACTGGGCATAATAAAAACTTAAAACTTCTACTCATCAAAAGACATGGTTATGGAAATGGATAAATAGGACACAGACAAGGAGAAAAATATAATAATCACATCTGATGAAGGACTTATAATACATAAAGAATGCCTCAAACTCATTTATAAAAAACAAACAATCCAAATGGGCAAAATAGTTTAATAGACACTTCATAAGAAAAGGTATATGAATGGGCAATAAATACATGAAAAAAAGTGCTCAATATCAGTCATTGGGGAAATGCAAATTAATACAACAATAAGATACCAACACACATCTCTAGGATGGCTAAAATTAATAACTGACAACACCAAATATTTGCATGGATGCAGGCAACTGAAATTCTTGTTCAACTACTTTGGAAAACTCTAACGAATTGTTTTTGTAAAATGAAAGAGGTATTATCTCTATGATCCAGCAATTTACTTCTAAGTATTTACCCAAGAGAAATAAAATCTTATGTGTATGAGAAGAGTTATATGAAATGTAAATAGCAGCTTTATTTGTACTAACACCAAACTGGAAATGATCAAAATTTTCACCAGCAGATGAATAGTTATACAAATTATAGTATATTCATAAAATGAAATTCTACTCATAATTAAAAGGAACAAATTATTAATATAAAACAACAAGAGTGAATCTCAAAAACTTTATGCTGAAGAAGTGAAGTCTGACACAAAAGAGCAGATATTGTATAATTTAATTTATATGTAAGTTCCTCAGTAGGCAAATCTAATCCAAAATGATAAAAATCAGAACAGTGGTTGCTTTTGGGAGCATGCACTGACAGCGAAAAGGCACAAGCCATGTTCTTAGGTGAAAGACTTATTCTATGTCTTGAGATGGGTATGCGTATTTGTCAAAAATCATTGAATTATACACTTAAGATGTGCATACTTCACTGTATGTAAATTATACCTCAACAAAAAATTAGAGAAATAATATGTATTTCTTTTTTGGGAAACGCCACTTTTATACTAAGAGTTATAATTTAATTAACAAGTCTTTGAAGATGACTTCAAAGACAGGTGATGACTTAGCAGTGACATTTATATATCCTTTCCTAAAACTGACCAAAATGGCCAATGGAATGTAAAATTGAGAAACAACCTGAATAAGTAAATTGTCTCCAAAGGTGGCTCCCAAATAATTCTGCCCCTTCCTGTACATGCATGCAGCTACTTATGTCTCCTCCTCCTGAATCTGATTTGGGCCTGTAACTGCTTTGTCCAGTTGAACACAGAGAAGCTACCTCCTGGAATCTCTCTGCTAAGCCTTTTGTTTCCTCCCTCTGAAACCCACTAACCACGCTGTGAGGAAACTTAAAGGATCCAAAGGAAAGGCTCATGTGGTCAAAATTAAAGGCCTCCAGTGAACAGGCCACAATGAGCTCACATGTGACAGCCAACACCAACCTAGAGCTGTCTTGGAAACGAATCTTCCAGGCACAGTTAAACAAAGCTCACTAGTGTCATGTGGAGTAGAGATGAGCTGCCCCATTGAATGCTGCTCAAATTGCAAAACCACAAGTAAATAAATGATTATCATTTTAAGTTATGAAATATTGGGTTGTATATTGGTTACATAGCAATTGATTGTTAAAACAATTTGCATTAGTATTGGGAAATGAAGAAAAATGCCATGTCACGAATTTCGAGGAACTTCTCTCCAATAGTATATATGGAACCAAATCAAAGGAAGATAAGTAGGACTTGCTTACAACTGGGTTTTGGAGAGTAAGTAGAAGAAATTCTGGTGAAATTCTTCATACAACCCCTTTAGGATTTTTGTTGTGATTGTATAAACATTAGAGATTATGTTGGAGCAAATTGTCATCTTTGTCATTTTCAGTCTTCCTATTAAGGAGCATCACAGTAGTACCACTTTATTTACTCAAGTGTGTGTGTGTGTGTGTAAACTTTTTGAAATTTGTTAACTTTTTTGTTTGTTCATCCTAACAGAGAGTATCTATATTAGTCTAGTCTTGGGATTTGAGATGAGTTATGTTGGAGATTATCTGGGTCCTTGGACAAATCTTTTGGTTCCAAAGAAAAAGAGGTAAAAGTTGTATTTTTTATGGTAATTTTGCAAGCTTTAGAGTATTGATATTTTGTTTAAGGTAGGGAGGAAGCTATCTCAGAGACATTCCCTGTTGTGGTAATTGGTTGTTTCGCAAGGTTTGTTCTTTGGCGCCACCCCTACCCCACCTTCCCACATTTCCCCCAGCAACAAGTACCAATTCTTTTTCTAGAAATTCCCTGCATCAAGTTTCTTTCTGCTCCACTTTCCAAGGGCAGGCCTAATGAGCTGCTGTTCTTCTGGCGGAGCCTCCTACAGCTCTACCTCATCCACTCACAGTGTGGAGATTTGGGTTCTATACTCAATACCATTATATCCCAAGCAGGATTTTTTCTTTTTCATTTATTGAGTTGCAGGCTGCTCATCCCACCCCATCCCCACCACTTCCCTATCTTGTCCTCTTTGCACTTCATTTTGAAGAAATTGCTCTTGCCTATACCTTCTCTTTTTCTATCCTTGAAACAGAATCATTCCTAATTTTAAATTACATTGGTCATTTCAATGATATTTGGAAGGATGAAAATCACCCCCCTGAAATGGGAAATTTCAGAATTATCTTTCTTAAGCAGATATCTGATTATAAACAAACCTGAATGGTTTTTCATAAAATCCAGAGGCCTAAGCTTAGCATTCAATACTCCCCAAAGTTTCACTCCAGCTCACCTTCTCACTACATGCTTCCATGTATCTGGTATTTTGCTTATTACCATTTTTAGAACATACCTGCAGTCTGCCATCTTGGGCCTTTTATGTTGATTTTCTGACATGAAAAGTCTATTCGTTTATCATATAGTTATTGAGTGCCTTCTATATACCAAACTCTAAGTAATAACAATGCTTTTTAAATTAATCATGGTTATAACCTTGGAAGAATTTTATTTTCTCTGATTACAACTATATTTTATTTGTCTAAATGTTTAAAAATATAAAATTTTAAACTGTGACAAAGTAATCTGCAGAGTCCATCTACTGACACATGAACTTAGTTAGTGCCATTGGTTGACACATAAGAAAGTGAGCTAAATTGTCATTCTGAACCACATCATAATGCACAGGTTGATGATGACATAAAGAGTATCAGCTAATGGTGGGTTAAGTCAGGGCAATAACAGTAAAAAAGTCTGTAGTTTTGTAATAAAAAATAATTTTGTAAATAATAACTGGAAACAGCATGACAAGAGATATGGTGAATTCTGTCTTTGACCAATTATAGATGCCAGGTACTGTAGATTGAATGTTGTGTCTCCTCCTATTTTCATGTATTAAAATCCTAACCTCCAATGTGATATTATTAGAAAGTGGGGCCTTTGTAGATGATGTGTCATAAGAGCGGAACCCTCCTGAATGAGATTATAAAGAGACCCCAAAGAGTTCACTTGCCCTTTGTGTCATGGGAGGACACTGAGGGAAAATGACGTCCATAACCAAGAAGTGGGCTCTCACCAGACACCATATCTGCTGGTGCCTTGATCTTGAGAAAAAGTTTTTGTCATTTATAAGCCACCCAGTCTATGGTGCTTTGTTATAGCAGCCCAAATGTCTATGACAGAAAATTGGCACTGAGAACTGGAGTGTTACTGTAACTTAAGTCTAAAAATGGGGAAGTGTCTTTGGAAACAGGTAAGAGGTAGATTATAGAAGAGTTTTGAAGTACATGCTATTAAAAGCCTACATTGCTGTGAATGGATCATTAAAGGTGATTCTGGTGAGAGCTCAGAAAGAAAAGGGGGCTCTAGAGAAAGCCTCCATCTTCTTAAAGAACATCTAAGCAATTCAGTAAACAATGTTGGTAGAAACATGTATAGTACAGGCTGTTCAGGTGAGGTCTCAGATAGAAATAAGGAACACATTGGAAACTGGAGGAAAGGCAGTCCTTGTTATAAAGTGGCAAAGAACTTGGCTGAATTGTGTTAATGTTTTAATGTTTTATTCTACCTTCCACATTCCCAACTGGTCTCCATTCCTGTAGTCATTACCTCTCATTCATCCTACACATTGCTGCCATATAATCTTTCTAAGTTAAATTGTAAGATCTTCTGCTTAAGAGCCTTGCAGCAGTTACTCTAGATCTCCTTTGCTAACTCTTCATTGCCATATTATTGTCAAACTCTTTAGTGTGACCTTGCCCTTGTCTTGCCCTCTAGTCTTCTCTCTATTTATCCCTCAATGTATTCCATTATCCTGCTATGTTGAATAAGTTGTAGTTCCCAGATTGCATCATGTTATTTTTTATCTCTGAGACTCTACTAATTATGCTGTTACCTTTCTAGAATTCTCTTCCTCTCCTTTCTTGCCTTATTAATTCTTTTATGTTCATTAGGAATTCGTTTCAATGTCACCACCCACAGGAAGTCCTCCATTATCATCCCAGGCTGAATTAAGTGTTTTCATTATATTCTATTTCTTTGAGAATTCTTTTCTAGTGCCATGATTGTATTTATATCATACTACTTTTTAATCTGCTGTGCAAATTTTGGTTTGCTTCAGAGCACCTACAATGTATTAGACACCATGCTATTAGATTTAAGTGGTCAAGTGGTAATCGATAAAGACACAATTCTTGTCTCTCTGGAACTCAGAAGAGCAGACATTAAGAAAGCAATTTTAAGTGCTCCAAAAAAGAAGTATAAATTCTATGGTTAGTGTAATAGGAAAACCTGGGGATCAGAAATTTTAGGCTCAGATATTTGTGTCTATTTAATTAGACCACGAGCAGCTTGAGATCAGGGAGGAAGCTATGTTGGTTCTATTGGGCACTTGTTGGGGGTTTGTGAATGAATACATGTGTTCCGTGATGGAAAGCTCTGTATTTTATCAGGCAATAGATTAAAATTTTAGACTGTTGTAATATATATATATATATATTTTTATTAAGCTGAAAATCTTTCTCTAAAATTTCTACTCATTATTCTTAGGTTTGGTCTCTGGAGAAGCTCAGGATAATTTTATTCTTTCTTCCATATAATAGCCTTTCAATTATTTTAAGATAGGTTATATGACCCTATGTATATTCTGTTTCAGGAAGGAGTGGAGTGGGATAGAGTAGGTTGGTTAAATATTTCCATTCCCTTAAAGTAAGAGGAAATAGTATTTATACTTACTTTGTGACTACCTGTTAAAGATGGTGGATTGAACAAAGCATTCACCTTTGCTACCTCTCCAGCTCCCCTAAAATTACCTTAAAGGATTTGCAAAAAGTAATAAATGTCTCATATTCAAAGAGAATAAATGATGATGAGGACAACAGAAAGATTTTAGAAGCTGGAGAGTAGATGGATGGGTAATAAATCCTCACTTGTCACAATCATGTTGTATCCAAGAAAGCAGAACCATAAATAAGCAGTGAAGGAACCCTAGAAGTGAGCCTCCTTGCACCACAGACCTCCCAGAGGCTGAGAAATTGGTAGTACTAACTGTATTAAGCACATCTTTTTGTTCTGATGTTTTGACATCTGAGGCTTTAGTGATGAGGGGGACACTACACCTCTCAGGGCTAGCCGGTTTCTAGTAATAGTGAAGATTTCCCTTCATTGCACATTTCCTATGCAAACTAACCAGTCCAGAGCACCATCTGTACCCGCTTCCCTACTTCTATCAGGTTCTTACATTATGGACCAATATTCTGCTGCCCTAATCATACCAGGGCCAGGTTATCAGTCTCTTAGGGACAGACTCTGTGCCCTAGAGCCTGCTGATATTATTTAAAATAGCCAGCCCCAGGCTGCTTACCTTTCCTCTTCCATTTTTCTTATGAAACCACTATAAAGCCTCTTGCCCACACTTCTCCCTCACTCCCTCTGCCTCTGACCACCCTGGTGCTTCTCCTTGTAGCTCTGTGTGGTGTGGCATGCCTCCTCCTTTTGGGAACTGGGAATAACAGACTATTTTTTCATGAAAATTTTCTGCTGATCTGAATAACAGTAAAACTTAAATTTTAAAACATCAAAAATTTCTGAAAAATAAGAGTAAAACAGGAGGATTGTTTAAAAGTTTGTTGAAGAAGCAGTTAGATACTCGATATCTCCTGTGCTATTCACCCCACCCCGCATCTTAGCTTACACTGTTCTGGTCAATTGTTTCTCTCCTACTACTGCAGAAGACTTTGTTTACTTTCTGAATAAAAGTGAACCAGAGGAAGTGAGGGTACCACACTGAAAATAAGAGAAGTAAGTGCAAGTCCACATATTGAAGGAAGAAACTCTGTAGCCATTTGGCTCCAAGATCAGCAGCAAGCAAGCTTAGGGCCTTCATGTAGAACACTGGACATGTGTTTTTCCCCCTTGGAAATATAAAAAGCCCCCAAGAAAAGCCTAAAGATACTGATGATTGGCGGCATCCCCAAGAATAACCTCAGCCAGATCACTCTATAGTAAAACCCACCAGTTGACAATTTCTGCCCATGCATACACAGCTATGGGTTGGGTCAGAATGTCCCCCTCTTAAATATTAGTGAAGAGTCCACGATTCTTATGCATTTGAGCAAACCCTCTAACATCAAGAATGGAGACAAAATCCCAGTGTAACTTAGAGAAAACGGAAAGTAAGAAGAAGAAAAAGTTAAAAGAAAGAAAGTCCCAGCTCATTAAAATATACAGAGAGATAGGGAAAAAAGTATATCCATGAAACAAGAATAGATGAATAAAAAAAAAGAAAAATTTTTAAGAACTCTTGGAAACTTAAAATATGATCATAGAAAATAAAAATCTTAATAGAAAGCTTGAAATCTCTCAGAAAGTAGAATAAAAATGAATAAAAATAAAATGAGACAGAACAGATAAGAAAATTAGAGGTTCAATTCAACATCCATAAAACAAGAGTTCAAGAAAGACTGGAGAAAGAGACTAGAGATGAAGAAATCACCAAAGAAAAAACTCAAAACGTTTTAGAATGGGAGGACCTGACATTACAGATGGAGGATTCCACTGTGTTCCTAGCACAGATGATGAGAAAAGACCTAAATCAAAGTACGTCATCATGAAATTTCAACGCACTTGGTGCAAAGAGATCTTAAAGGCTTTCAGAAAGAAAACTGTCACATACAAAGGATCACTAATGGTAACGGCCTCAGGCTTCTTAACAGAAACACAGGAAGCCAGAGACAATGGAGCAGGTTCTTCGTACCTCTGAAGATAAATGACTTCTGATCCAGAATTCTTCACTTAGTGGAACTATCTAATAAATGTGAGGGTATAATCAAAATTTTTAAGTCTCATGTTCTACTAACTGAGCTAGCTGGTGTGTCGGAATTAAACATTTTTAGATTGGCAAGTTTTCAAAAAATTATCTTCTATATACTCTTGCTTAGGAAGCTCCTGGAAAGATACTTTATTAAAATGAAAGAATAAACAAAGAAAGAGGAATACTACACAGGATCTAAGAAATGGGGAAGCCAGTACAGTAAACAGCTGTGCGAGACTGTAAAAGCAGCAAGTCCTGATTAGTAGAAGAGGGAGAGGCTCCAGAATGACTATCTCCAAGGAGATAAAATTGGTAGAATACGTAACATCTTTGAAAATCACATTGAGAGAAGATTTACATTTCTAGAAGACAGTTCAGAGTAAGTTAATAAAAGATAAATAGAAAATGAAACAAATGGTAAAACAAATACCAGGAAAATAAAAGTTGTACAAGAAAGGAAATATAATCATGCTATACTACACAGCTCAGCAATAAAAAATGTTTCATGGTCATAAGAATGTATTTACTAACTATTGATCTAATCGAAAGATGAGACAATAATACATTATGAAAAAGGAGGAGATAGGTAAGGGTATATGTGTGTGTGTATGGAGATGCAGTATATGTGTACTGGAACCATATTCTCACCTTCCAGAATAAGAAGTTGATAGATACATAAAACTGGAAACAATTTTAAAATAGCAGTATTAACAAAAATAGAAATATGATTATAAATACTAAAAGAAACAAAAAATAGATTAAAAATTGGTCCTTTGGAAATAAAAATTGGGAGTGAAGTACATGAAGCTATTAGATTACTGTTTTTCATCAGCTTTGTGGGACTATTTAATTTTTTCCACCATGAATATGTAAACTGATAAGGATAAAATTATATTAAAATTTCTTTGTAAATTGTAAAGTAACAGTTAACTATATTATTATTTTTTCTGCCATTAAAATTTAATACTATATTGTGTTAACAAATAGAAAAAAGTGAGATGTTTTGATTTTTTTATCTACTAACATATGTTCTTTGAGAGAATTATCATAATGTAAATTATGTTTTTTTAAAGAACAATAATTTAAGGTGAAAAAATATAGTTCTATAGCTAAAATATGGAAATCAAATAACTTTCATTTGATTTAAGTTGTTTTATGTTTCCCCAAATCAATATGATGATTACCAAATCGAAAGGAAAAACATGCTAGTTAATCATAGCATAAGTTTTTTTCTAATGTGGTATAAACAATTTTAAAGTTCTTACTGTATGACATCTTAGGGTGTGTATTTCCTTAAGTCTCAGAGGAAGATTAGTTACATATCATGTGCCTGTTTTCTTTTTGCTTTTTTTTTGTTTTTGTTTTACCAAGTTGCTACCCAGACTTTATTCAGAGTCCAGAAAAGCCCATGTTTCTTATATTATAATTAAACAATGATGTAATCTTATCTGGATTTGTGTCTGAAGTAATCATGGGTAATTTCACAGTGATGTTTGCCTTGAGTTTTGTGTTTTAGGAATGAATTCTCATAGAAAAGAACTTCTTAAAAAATTTGTTTTAAATATATTCTGTCAATTTTATAGATATTCTTAAACAACATGGTATTATTTGTTCCCAAACCCATGTTCCCTAATTTAGTATCAATTATCAACACCACTTACCAAAGCCAGCCACCGTAAAATATGAAATTCTTAGAAGGTTCCTAATGTTCAGTGTGCTCTTATCTGCTGTGTACAGTTCATCATTTCACATTTTCATATTTTCTAAATGTCAACATGACATATCCTCTTAAAATGCAAATGGTGAAAAATGCAATTGGTGATGATCATTCACTTCGCAATATCTTCTTAATAACAGGAATCATGAAAAGTGAAGCTTTAGTGGGGAGATGAAAAAAATTAGGAGTGCGTGTATGGAAGCGATGGTGGGTGATTACCAGCAACCTGAGTATACAATGGGATGCTGTGTACACATGGGAGAAGGGGAAGAGGGAAGTGGAAAGGAATGTTGCTGGTCCCCTTACATAGTGATTAAGTGGGTATGCTAGTAGGAATATTAGCACGAATGAAGAGATTCAATTCTGTTTTAACACTGAGTGTGCATAATGAGTCCTTTACTTAGTATTTGAGGCTAACAATCTATTCCTTTCTAAAGCATTCGACTCTAGCTAACATCATGGGGGAAACACAGAAATCTGAATTGACTAAGAAGGCCCTTCTTGACCTCCCTGATCCTTCCAATTATATTCTTTTCTTCCAATTGTTTTTTTGAGGCTGAATTTTACCCATATTTGTGTGCTTCTTTTATTTTATTTTCTCACCTACTAGATCATAAGTTTTTTTTAAGGAGAAGCATGTTGTCATTTTTGGCTCACAGCTATATCTCAGTGTGGCAATGTGCCTAGCACATAGTAGATTGTTCACAAATAGTTACTGAGTGAATCACCAAGAATACATTTTAACTAGAAAAGTCGCCTCAACCCAATAGAAGTCACTGTCATGGAAATTTTTTTTTTTTTTAAAGAATAAATTCTACCACTGAAAACCACCCATGATGACTTTGGATTCCCTTGCCAAAAGAAAGGTTTGCCACAGAGCAGAATGGGGTGAACCTGTGCCTGGTGCACTGTAGTGAAATAATTGTGTGCAGGTGATTAATGAGACTTTTTTGTTGCTCTAGAGATGGCACTAGGCCCATTGCCACAGAGGAAAGGTGCTAGCTACTTTACATCCTGAAGAAGGTTTCCCCAACTAGAAAGTGATATATATATATATATCCCTAGGCATTGGCACAAAGACAACTAATGACTCCACTTCACTTCAGCCCATATGAGCAGAGGTTGGGGAGGAGGAAGAGCTTTGGGGTAAGGGTGGCAGCGTGGTGAGAGTGTGAGGTGCACACTGTGAGGGCACCTCTTATATATTGGGGAGGTGCTGTTACCCTCTCTCCCAAACCAAGAGGAGAGAGTGCTAACAAAATGATTCAGAAAGGTTGAGGATACCTACAAGGAGGCAATAGTATTATTGATTTACTCTGTGCCTACTTGAATAAGGAAAGCTTAGAGGTCAGGGAGCAAGTGAATAGCAGAGGGCAGCCTGCACTCCTATTATCTGGTGTTGTAGGGTTGGTGGTTTATAGCAAGTAAAGTGGTCACTGCTGAAGAAGGCTGGGCTGGAGCCACCTTACTGGTACCCTGTCCCCTGCACCACCCCTGCCCCAACACCAGAGGGCAGCTTGTTAGTAAGGAGACTGTAGAAGCAGAAACTGGAGGGATGTACATTCAATGCCAGGGGATAAGTGGGGCGGGAGGGCGGGGGCTGTGGAGGTATGATATACTGGAGCTGGACCTCATACCTCAACCATCTGGGAATCCTGCAGCTGGAGGTTCCCCCTGGAACCCTACAATGGACTCACCAGAAGGTCCTGCCTTACTGGGGACATAGACAATGAGTCAGTGTTATTCTGAGAAAGAAGTTATTAAAAATTCAGGCTCCCAATATCATATTCAGTTCAGATCTTGCATCCTGAGAAGTAAGGTTGCGCCAACATATAAGCAATTATGAAATAAGCTTTTTGCAAATATGACCTGCCCTAGACCATTCTGACCTACGCCTTACATCTTTGTAAAAGAATTTACTACGAGGCAATTTGGAATCCTCGTCACGACCAGCCAAGACCCTATCTTCACTCATGTTGATGCAGAACCTGCAGAGGTGTGCCTTGCTCCTGGCTAGAGTCATACTCTAGAATAACTGCTTCTAATACAATGTTATTTAATCATATAATTTTAGTATAAAAATAGTTTTTTATTAATAGAAATCTATAACGAATTCATTGTTCAAAGTTTGTCATAATCATACTAATTTACTACCGAGCTTAGATGTTCTTATATTTTAGGATTAGTGTGACAGTCAGCACTTAAGTAAGCACATGCTACATTACTTTACAACTGGTCACTAGACTTGTATCTTGAAACTGTTTTAAATTTCTCAAAATATTAGTGGAAAGGAAGTTGTTACTTGGATATAAATTGCCCCAAGTCCTGTTTTAGATATTTTATAAGTTAGGATTTTTAGGTGCAAGCAACATATGCTTACTCTGGCTGATTTAAGAAAAACAATTTATTAAACAAATATTAGGTAGTTTTTAGAATCAGTTCTTAGGAGGATAAGGAAGCAAGGTTTGGAGGCTACAAAGTCAGAAACAAAATTCTATATAATGCTAAGAAATTGGTTTAATGAAGATATCACCTCCTTGTCTAGGTAGACATTGCAACTTCCACTGACCATCTTATCATGCCCCAGAATTGGCTGTTGCTTCTAGTACTTCTGCCACTGCTCGCTTTAGAGTTCTGACCAGCTGTGGCCACTGCTGCTGCCACATCTGTTACTAGACTGGACTCCATGTGGACCTTACTTCTAGATATCATTAGCTGCTGATTCAAAGTCTGGGAAAAGGAGATCTGTTTGGCAGAGCCTATGTCATATGCTTGTACTCTAGTAGCAAAGTAGACTGGCAAAGCAGGATTTTTAGCTTCTATAGTGAAAAGTGGCTCTGCCTTATAAGTGGAGGAGGACTCTTGAAACACAGAAGGAGACTCAGCAGAATATGTACAGTGGACATGTTGGGATTGAGATGCTATTAGAAATTCAAGTGAAGTTATTGAACAGGCAGTTGGTTGTGCTGGCCTGGAGCTCAGGAGAGAGGTAAGGGGTCAGAAATATGAGAGTCATCATTATGTAGATGCTATATAAACCAAACTCATAGGACTGGGCAAGATCACCTAAGGAGAGTGTATAGATAGAGAAGGAGATGAACTCCATGCAGAATGGAGTTCAGTTCTTGGGGAAAGGAGAAGGAAACTGCAAAGGGCTATGAAGTAGCATACAGTTGCTGAGTACTGGACTCACATGTCAAGAGCCTTGGGAGCCACTTAAAGGAAGTTTCAAGAGGAAGGAAATGATCGACTATCAAAGTATGGTGAAAAGAGAATTGCCCTCTGGATTTATTCCCTAGAATAGGGTCACTGCCCAACTAGAACAAAGAATCAGTCAGCAGCAAAAGCTAAGGCATCAGTGGCCCCTGCCTTATCTGTACCCCTGCAGATGCCAACAGCATACATGGCCAACATTTGTAGAATGTCTGGGAAACATCTTGATCAACGAGCAATTTTCAGTGACACAGGTAATGATGCTGTTTTATGCCACGTTTTCCCCTTTATTTTACAACACAAAGTCAAATTCTATTTGCTCAGTGACACAAAGCATTCAATTAAGTGTGCTTTTCTAGCCAGGAGGGTGGTACTGAGGAATGATCTTTGAACAGCATGGTTGGAGTCTGAGAAAAAAATGACACTATTTAAATGGATTTTTTTTCTTGTTTAATTAGAAAAGGTAATGAAGCTTTTGGTTTTGTTTTAGTTTATAGACAACAAGCACTGATATATTGGCCAAACGGGCCACATTTATAATAAGAAGAGAATAAAGAAAAAGAGAACAAATTTATCCCAATTAATATTAATAATTAAAAGTAATAAATATGTAATTAATAAACTGTCAAAATCTATATATTTAGCATTATTGTTACTATGAATGGCCCACACATTTAGTTGTCAAGAAGGGTTTCTCAAAGTTTTTGTGTTGGTTAGTGCTTCAAAAATTATAAATCTTCTTTTATAAGCTAGAGGCATTTTCACTGAAGTTATTTGAAATAATAGTTACATTTGAGTTAACATCCTGCAAATGCTGGGTAGTACAGACACTCAGGGCATCAAAAAAAGTGGAAAATTAATATGTAACACATATAAATTGAAATGTACATTTGCATAAAGATTTCTTTTCAAGTTTTGTAATGATTTATTCTTTCATTTAGTCATTTTCTGCCTGATCTCAAAAAGAATTAGAGGTAGTTCTGAAATAAATAAAGATTAAAATATAAACAATTTAAAATTCCAGATTAGCTAAAATGTAAATAAAAAGAGTAATCCAAGATCTTGAAAAAAGTGTACAGAATACAGAAATAAAGACAAAAAGTACAAGTTAAGTTGTATTAGCTAAGCTTCATAAATGTTTGGAAGTTGAATTCCTGTAGGTTGGCTATTCCATTTCTCTAAGCGATAAAGTTTGGAGAGTATTAGGCAAGACCCTTAGCAGACTTATATACGTGCTTTGCACTTTGTAGACATTTAATAAATTCTTGTTGAACTGAGAAAAACTTTCAAGTATTATACCTAATGCTTCTTAGTAGTTAAAACACAGGACCAGGTAATTATTAAGTCTTCACACTATGTGACAAATAGACTGTTTTGTTTTGTTTGTTTTCTTTCTAATTTTAAATGTAGTGTATGCTCATTGTATATATTTATGTACTTAGATATTAACATTTTAAATCTCACATACCATTAAATCTAAAGAGAAATAACAGTTAAAGTCTATTTTTCTTCATTGGCTTTTTCTTCCCTACCACCTGCTCTTCTCTGGGTGAGAGGGGAAGGAGATGATGGCACTGACGGCACCATAAAAGGCACTGAAGTAGGGGTCGGAAAACCTAACGAACTGGGCTAATCCCTGGGTGGTAAATAGATTTCATCTTTGAGTCCAATCTCTCTGACTGATAGAAGCCGCCTGGAGTGCTCCAGTCAGAAGGTCCTGAGGTCACGTTTGGATTTAGCAGGAAAGCATGTCATGACTGATGAATATATAATTGCTAATGGCTTCCCTGGAGCATGTTATTAAATTTATGGCTGGCATAGTTTGAACTAGATTATTTATATGTCTTTCAACTTTAATATCTTCTTATTAGGTAAAGAAAAAGTCATAGCTGAAGTTTTCAGAATATTTTAAAATACAGGTTTTATTATCATTTAGGTATGGAAAGGCCTAAATAATGGAGATGACTGCCATGAAAAAGAAAGTTTATGCTCAGATCGCAAGAGGAAAGGTCGCATCAGGTATGTCAGGAGGCAGAGGAGCAGGGGGCACATGTGAACAACAGCCTTTATTGTGGTTTCTGCAAAAAGAGTCAGACAAGGCAGAGTAAACTGGTTTAGGATTGGCTAGTTTGAATAATTTCAGTGGGCTCTGGAGCACAGGGCTGTCCCTAGTTGTTGGGTAGCTGGCCGTGGGGTGATTAGAACAAAGAAGCAGTAGCCCTGAGCAGGAGAGTCAGTGGAGGCTGTGGTAAGGAGTGTGGGCTCTGGATCAATTGGTTCGCATTTGATAGGTGTGCAACTTGTTTACTTCAGTAGAAATTGGTTAGCCCTAGGAGGGGCAATCCCTCCAGAGTCAGCAAGTTTCTATATTATAAATTATTCAAAAACAGAAAATAAAAAGACATGTTTAATACAAATATTTTTTTGGAATATTAATTATTTTTGCATTTCATTTGGGTCAATACAGGGTCTCTTAGTGCTATGAATCCCCTTTAGATTTAGGAAGAAATGTAAGCAACAAGAAATACACTGTTCTTTTCTAAATGGAAGAGTGCTCAGGCATTTGAGAGTGATATCCCTCAAGGATTCCAATATTGTTTTGTTGTTGAGTTGTATGAGTTCTTTGAATCTTTTGGATATTAGGCCCTTATTGGAGGCATTGTTTACCGATATCGCCTCCCATTCAGATGATTGCTTGTCTTGTTGATTGTTTCTTTTGTTGTGCAGAAGCTTTTTAGTTTGATATAGTCCCATTCATTTATTTTTGCTTTTACTTCTCTTGTCTTTGAGGTTAAATTCATAAAATCCCCTCTAAACCCAAGGTCCATGAGTTTGGTACCTATGTTTTCTTCTATGCAATTTATTGTTTTAGGTCTTATATTCAGATCTTTGATCTATTTTGAGTTAATTTTGGTGTATGGTGATAAATAACAGTTTAGTCTCATTCTTTTGCATGTAGCTTTCCAATTTTCCCAGCAGCATTTATTGAAGAGGCTTTCCTTACTCCATTGTATGTTTTTAGCTTCTTTGTCGAAAATTATTTACCCATATATAGAAGGGTTTATTTCTGGACTCTTAATTCTGTTCCATTGGTGTGTGTGTCTGTTTTTCTGCCAGTACCATGCTGTTTCTATTATTGTTGCTTTGTAGTATAATTTGATGTCAAGCAGAGTGATACCTCCAGCCTTGTTCTTTTTTCTCAGGATTGCTTTGGCTAGTCTGTGTCTTTTGTGTTTCCATACAAATCTGATGATTTTTGGTTCTACTTCTTTAAAAAATGCCATTAGGATTATTATAACCTGTATATTGCATTAAATCTGTATATTTCTTTGGGTAATAAAGTCATTTTTACTATGTTGATTTTTCCAGTCCATGAACATGGAATATCTTTCCATTTCTTTGTGTTTTCTTCAATTTCTTTTAATAATGTCTTTTAGTTTTCAGTGTACAGGTGCCTCACATGCTTCATTAGGTTTACTCCTAGGTATTTCATCCTTTTTGTTGCAATTATAAAAGAAATTGTGTTTTTTTCACTTTTTTTTTCCCTGAAAATTCATTGTTAGTATATAGGAATGCCATGGATTTTTGTACATTGATTTTGTATCCTGCAACTTAACTGCATTTCTTTACTGTTTCTAATAGGTTTTTAGTGGAGTCTTTAGAGTTTTCTATATAGAGAATCATGTGACTTTTTTTAAAAAAGAGATTCTTTGCAAATAAAATTTATTATTATTTAACATGGTACTTCCCTCTTTGTTTTTGTGAACAACCACATGGAACAATACCTTGTTACAGTTCTGTTCTTCAGATTTTAAAAAATTTCTCAGGATTCATACTCATGGTAAAGATTTGATTGGCCTAGTTTGGCTAACCTTATCCAACCACTGTGATCAGATAATGAAATTAGGTCCTTTATATGCATCAAAGCTTCATGTCATATACAGATGAATAACATTAAAATGAAAATGGAAATACTAAAAACAGAAAGAGTTATAAATGTATCAAACTAATATGGTTACTGTGATGGAACTTTAAATTAAGCACTGAGATGTCTAGGATCCAGCATAAGAAAGGACAAAGAACCGTTATCAACCCTTTTTTGATGTTATGGTAGATAATGAGTTTCAAATTTGTAGTAGCAAGAAATAATTGACACTGAATAATTGTTTCTCTGGTGGTCCTGTTACCTAGTTTATTTGCTGGTACTTGAAAGTTAGGAAAAAGCTTAAACAGAAGCTCCATGGTTCCTCATATCCAGGCCGTGTGACATGCTAAATACTGACCTCTCTGTCCTTTTAAGTATTTTTCATTTATATTTCAATTCCCTTTGACGTGGTGACATTGAATAAATACTTTCTTGAATTATATAATTAAATGTGATATCTGCAAATATATATAATTATGTCGATTAATTATTCTTCCATATTTTGAATATTAATTTGTGTTTTTTTTAACCATAGATATAAATAAAGTCACCAGGAACAGAATTATTTATAAGCAGAATAGGTATCTCTAGTCATTGTTATGATGTAACTTTTGAGACACTGTGATGGCTTTTCTGCTCCAACTCTTTTTAAAAGAAAAATGACTCCCATAGTTCTGAGATGATGTGGAAAATTACAATTACATTATGAGAAGTCCAATTCTTTGGTTTAATCCTACCTTCAGGATGGCTACATAATTGGTAGGGCTCAGTGTGAAAATAAAACTGTAGAGCTCCTTTTTCAAAAAACAGAGGAAAAGTGCCATTAAAGGAAATAAAATATAAAGGTTTTTAAAAATGCTTTTATTACTTAGGAAAGGTATTCAAGATATCTGAGTAACAACATATTTTACAAATTAAAAAAATAGTATTTTTGATGTCATAGTTTTAATAAATAATTACATAATATCATAAATAATATCAATGTGACATTAATATCCTAATGTGACAGTGGAATAAATTTCTGATCAATTATTTTGAAAAATAAATTTTAGTATATGTAGAGTTGATGTTTCTCATGGAACAAATTTTCTACAAAGATTTAAATTAATACAAATCTATTTTGTGTAAGTCTGAGTGTGAATTTAAATTTCCATGAAATTTATACGATGGAATTTTACTGTTTCTTCTGACATTTCCTTTAACCTGTAGAGGCCATACAAGAACCTGCAAATGGCTTCATGATTGGCATATAATTCTATAGGCTCCTTTAATAATCATTTTATCCAAAGCTTTATATGAAAATAGCCTTCTTTTCCACCAAATATGACAATCTTTGCTCTTAATTATTATTTCTAAGCCTGAGGATATTTTCTCTGCAACATTGCAGCAGTTTTAAAAACCAAAGATTCTAAACTCTTTGAACTGTAATAACTCCCTGAAAATGCTTTATTCCAATATCTGTACGTATTCTTTTATTTTGTAATGATTATAAGGTTTACAAAGTTTATCATCTGAGTGCCAGCAGTTCCTGGTCTAGAGCTAAGGTCAAAGAGTTAACATTGTGCAGACACCCCAGGAATCTGCTCCAGGGATAGACAGGCTCTGGGGATGGACTGGTAGTTGCCTTTTTATTGAGGGCCCCAGCACAGCCCCAACTGGAGCCCTTCCTCTTTCCTCTGCTGTTTCTGATACTACCTTTGCTACATCCAATCTCTACTCACCTCCAAGCCCTGCTGTGCCCTGGACTATCCCAAGGCATTCGGTGCATGTCCAGGTCACCGGTATGTGCTACAGGCTTCACTTGTGGGCCTGAGCCTACAGGTGCATGGTGCCACCCTCTCTGATGTTAGAGAGTGTGCTCCATTGTCCCATCATACTTCGTTTACAGAATGAGTTCAAAGATAAAATTATTAATAATTTCAAGATACAATTGAAGTGTAAGTCTTTCTGAAAGACTGGC